>JANAVB010039360.1:0-24069 GCA_029216955.1 Iris pallida | reverse complement strand
ATACTAAACTACAGTGACAACATCAATATTTGAACTTCTGTTGCGTCCTAGTCAACTACATAACTTTGGCATTATATGAGATTCAACTAATATACAGCTTCTGCTGCTTGGTTGCATGAGCTTAAACTGTGTATCCAAAAGGTAGGTTTACCTACCCGACAATTGGCTACCTATGAGACGAGCCTCTCATGCTCATAGCTACCTTTGTTAAGAATCTGGCACCAAAATAGAGGGCTGGCGTCAAGTAGACAACCGCTCATAAAAACTGTGTCAAATCCTTCGATGCAAGTGAGAGTGACAGAAATCAGCTCAGTGTATGCTGCCGATGCCGATGCCGATACCAATACCAATACCGGAACAGCTAAAGGAAACAGTAGCAGTACAACCATCCAATTGCAATTCCATTGCACATTCATCTTCCTCAATAAATTTCTTTTAGTTTTGTATGGAGCTTTCTTATCCTCCATAGCTGACCTTATTCTGATGGGAGAAGACTTCAATGGTGATGATGATGATGAATTAATACGTCTCTAATTCAATTACATACTTCCATCAATTTATGAGCAGGAATAGCAACATTTAGCCTTTTACGAATAGAAATCTGATAGTCTTAGAATCGTCTTTTATGTTCTTATGATTACTATAACCAATTTAGCTTCAGAGTTAATCACAAGAGAATAGCCACTTGTTCAATTCTTCATTACCTCCTTTTAATTATCCTTATACCTCTCTGTTTGTCCAGTAACTCCAGTTCTCTCCTAGTTCTGAATATCCACTAATTTATGGGTGGAATAATTAAACACTGACCACGGACACACCTAGAACCAAATCAAACCTAGAGTTCCACAGAGATATGAAGAAACTTGCTTATAATGAGAAGAAAGGGTAGTCCCGTCAAATAGATATGAGTATCTTGTGAGAATTTCAAATCTCCTTACATAAGACTCACGGAGGGAGAGACATTTGCAACAAGCGATAGCGACCCCGTAGGGAATATTTGTTGAAATCCTCTCTCTATTTATAAAGATGATCATGCCTCTGTCTTCGTGCTTTTACACTTGACAGCTTAAGTGTAGCCCAAAGGTGGACCAACTGCCTAAACAAGCCACTTATTTGAGTTAACAACTTCTTGCATCCTGACTAAACACTATCTAATATCATCAGGACAATAAGTTCAACTCTTCTGGATTCCTTGCCTAAGGTGCCATGTGTGTCTCTCCATTATATTCACTTGACAGACACTGGCTTGATGCATTTTAATGCTTTAAAATAAGGGTACCACAAAGCATAGAAACAAGCTGTCATGAAGACCAAAATCTTATGTTATATATGGCATATTATTTAAACCATAAGCTAAAATATTTACGTAGGGAGGGAAGGAAGGAAGACCAGATTAGGTGATAATTAGGTTGCATACATACGGACACAGACTCAACACTATACAGTATAAGATACGAGATAGGGATTCTTAGAAAATTTTGGGATATATATATATATATATATATATATATATATATATATACAAAAAAATATGTATACCTATTTTGTAGATTACATCTTAATGATATCTATATTTAAGCATGTTTTGGATAGTGATCAGGGACGGCCCTGGCCCAGGGCAGCCAGGGTGACCGCCCAGGGCCAACAGATCCGGAGGGCCTAAAAAAATCAGTTTAAATATAAATTTATTAATATTTTTGTATCTAAAATAGACCTAGTATGTTTTATGGGCCCGATTTAACACATCAATTATGGTGTAGTGGTTACTATGTTAGGCTTGCATATATGAGGTCTTTAGTTCAATTCTTGGTAATGGCATTTTTTTTAGTTTACTTTTGTTTTATTTTTTTATATTATGTATGGAGGCCCCATTTTGAAAGTTTGCCTCGGGCCCCCGGACCGGCACTGATAGTGTTTAGGTTCCAAAATGGGCTAGCGAAGTTCATCACAGAGATATAGGTTAAATATTATTGTTGGCACGATCACAATGCCAAACACGCCCATCTATGTGTTGGGTCCCTTTGGGGCCTAGACACAAGTGAGCCATACTGAGATGAGAGTCGAGAGAATATCGGGCTGAATACGAATATGAACACAGATACGGTCCTATCGAGGATTATTAGCCCAATATAGGGCGAATAGTCAAGTGTATAAAGAAAAGAAAATTCCAACACATTGATGGAAGTTTCAGAGTCATGTCAAATGGGTCTCAAAAGGTAGGCAACAACTAAAAAGGTTCAACCATGACATGATTTAATTCGAAAAACTAGAAACGACAGAAGATGAAGGTCTGTCTTAATATAGGAGTTGAAAGATTTATATATGCTCAAAAGATGATAATTACGGCTAATGTTTGTCCAAAGTTAAAATAATCCTCTCATTATATCATCATTCATTCAATCTTTTCTTGGCATATCAACAATATTACATCCATTTTAAACAACGGCAATATACTGTTTCCAAAAGAAGAAACGAGACATGAGGTTAAGCATTATCTTTAGGTATTAAGCAGCGTTCACCCATTTCATACCAAAAGTAGAACAACATGATTTAAGATGACAGTATTTCGATTCCAATTTGACAGCATGAGATATCATATCAAGATCGAGGTCAGTCCTATGGCATCAACAACATGATGAAATGTGTCAAACAAAGCTAAACCTGAAGATCATGTTTCTTCCAGTCAACAATTATTCAGGCAGCAACAGCGATAAGCATATAAAGGGCCATTATCTTTACATTATCTATCTTTACATTATCTAAGCCAATAAGGATGACAGCTTGATAACATAAGTTTAGTGTCCGTACCATCTCTCCTGCCAAAAGTATTCTTGCAACCTTCACAGCGGCATCCCATGGAGCATCCAACACCAGCCTTAATGTATGAAACAACAAATTTTAAAAAATAATAATAACTTAATAATAAAATCATTATAATGACAAAAACAAGAAAAAGAAAACCATGCAATTGGCATAGCACCTGATAGCACTCGCAGTATTTTTTCAGGCACAATGACTTCTTGCAATTGCATCCTCTTTTATGTCTGGCTGAGGTTGGTGTTATGGGCTTACTATCCTGTAAAATGCAGGAATTATCAGTTGTACTCACTACAGGAACGACAAGATGTACAAGATGATCTAACAAGTTCTTACTCCAGAGTCTTTTGAAAGATCAACAACTCGTACAACAACCTTCGGAGCAAATGCAAGTGGATTACGAGACTCTATTTGTTGCCTAGTTTCATGAACTGTATCTTCAAGTTCAGATTTATTAAAGCACCCTTGGCATGCACAGGCTTCAGTACAAAATGATCCTGCGGCAAAGCAATCACAATAGCTGCAAGAGGAAACTAAATGTGAATTAAGCAATCAAGAATATAGACATATTCAGTGCAAGATTTAAGAAGAACTTACAGTTTCAAACACTTTGACCTCTTACAATTGCAACGCTTATGACCCTCATTCTCAGGAGCCTTCTTCCTGAACACCACAAATTCAGAAAACAATGAAGTTAAAAGAAAAAAAGAGGTAGATATACCAAGTGAATCAAATGCAAACATGCCTCTTCTTTCTGGGACTGCTTTGAGTTGAGTCCCCTGATCTGCTGACCTCTTCTGAAGAGAGCCTTTTCATAGTACATGGAGTCATGCAGAGATCAGTAAGCTTTGGTGGAAGAGATTGGTTAATAGGTTTCACAAAAATTGGAGAATGGTAATTAACAGATGAATTTGGTATTATATTTGCTTGATCTCCTTGGCGTTTCTCTCCATAGTTCTCGGTGCCAGCATAAGACAAGGAATGCTCTGAGCTAGAACTTAGTGTAACCGGAGGTCCTAATGAGCTCATTGGAGCTAAACAAGTCTTCAATTTCTGTGATACCTGGTCATTATGCTCAACAAAACACTTTTCCTCTTGTATGCTTGCAACCCTTGTAGGCATCTGCATGGTTGAGTTGGAGATTGTTGGTCCAGAACTGCCAACACTGTTCAAATGTAATCCAATGCCAGATGGCCTTGGAGCAGTTCCCTGGGTGGTTACTTGGTATTCCCCATAAATGTCAACATCAACCGACAATCTGCAGAGGAAATTCCCAGGGACGGATTCGATCACCGGCGTGCTATTAGAAACTGTTATGGATTCTGCATGAGAAGCATTAATGGTCTCCGTGTCTAAAGGAGGAATTGGTGATTCTACAATGGAATCTTCAAGTGTAAGACTGCAAGAGTTACTGTTGCACCCAGTGCTCGCCCTAAGATTTTCAACAGACTCAAATTGAAGACGTTTGCGCTTGCCACGCTGATGTTGAGCACCATCCTACATCAACTACTGTAGTCATTATACTGTAATAAACATCTCACGGATAGAAGTCGAGAGAAAATAGTATAGTACTAGTTTCTTCAACAATATCCAAACAGTTAACAAATATAATGACAAATAATTTATAGAGCTTACCATTCTAGTAGATATTGCTATTAACAAATATTACACGTTTAGTTAAATGACAGTTTCTAACTATGTAGAAATGAAACATTAGATTTATATACCATGTATGTCACGAATAAATTGTCAAACATTCCACATTTGCAACCAGCAATCACATTACTTCAATTTCTGGACTAAACTTACTGGCCTCAATTATGTTCAGCTGCATGTGTAGTGCAAGATTATAAAAATTCACATCACACTCTCACCAATTGTAAAAATTGACAGAAGAATGGGGCCCCTGAAAAGGTATTCAGGAGAAACTGTTAAAAAGACGACATACGAAATTACAGGACAGCACTCCTTGAGAAACGAAATTTAGCCTTGTCACCACACTACAGCTTATTTGGTTTTCTTAGACCGAGGACAACCCAAATACATTGTTGAGCAATGTATACAGTATAGAATGATAAATATGTCCTACAAGAAAGAAGGATGTGGGTTATGGAAAACTTTTGTGACATGGTTCAAAGTAATAATTATACATTTCTTGAAACTTTTACAAATTCAAGGATAAAAACAGGTTTTATTATTCAGCACACACATTATTATTAAAAACAGCTAAGAAAATTGTCGTACACCATAAACATAGTTAAATCTCAAGCTTGGTGCTCATTCGTGCATGAACTCAGAATATTTGTTACAGTGAGCCTGATACACCGCATCCCACCTACCCAGAAGATTCCAGGTCATGTATGCTTGGTTAGAAATGACAGAAGGTGAACTTGAAGTCCACTAGTTATAACTCATTTGGCCTTCCATCGTGATCATATGGAATAATATCAAAGCTAGAATTTTGACAAACCTAACTAATAACTAAGGACGAGATATTGTGCAACTTCCAAATAAGGGGCAGTAATAGTAATAAATAAAAAATGTGACACATTCATTCAACTCCATTTGTATGTTATTTTCAGGGTCTTCTTTTTGAGAATATGGACAGTTCACAACTGATCCTCCCCAGTTTTGACTGTGCCCTTTCCCAAGGGAAGTTCTCGTATATTATTTAAAATACCCAGCAAGAAATTATCATCGTCTTCGTCGCACTTATTTCCTATTAGTTTGTGTTGTCTTAGGGTCTTTGGCAATTCTGTTTCGGAGTTTCCTATTTGGAATCCTTACAAGGTTCACACTTCAATAAAATATGATGTTAGAAATGATACAATAAAGTTTATAAATAGTTTTATGCAACATCGATGTCAGTTAACATAAATTCGATGAATGTTGCTTCATATCAAAAAGCAAGAACAAGAACAAATATTTTATCCTAAACTTGTGGCCACTACATCAATCCGTTTCCCCATGTTGCTTTATTAAATGGTTTTTCCTTCAAACATTAGCAATATCCATTTTCACAACCTCAGTCCAAGTTATTTTGGCCTAAGCCTTATTCTAGCAGCTCCATTAAATAATATACTAGCATTTCTATGTCCCAACTCATTAAAAATAAAACAAGGAGTTTAGAAAACTCATGAACTTAGGTTTTTTAATTTCAACTTTGTGAGAAAACACTTTATAACATATGCAAAGGGTTTAGAGGGGTGTGAGTTAGTGTTGTAAAATGCAAAGTTATTCCCCGCTTGGGCCAATTAGCATGCATCTTAGGCGTGGGTGGCGAGTACTAGCCATTTCATAAGTTAAGCAGTGTGTAGTTGGTGGGGAGCATGCCTACACCTAATTAAGCTGGCTAGCAGGACTCTATTAAGCAGGATAAGGGTTTGAAAATGAGACTCATATCAAAATAAATAAACAGGTTTAAGGTCCAAGTGACCTTAAAGAAACCGCTGTCAATAGGGTTGCAAATGAACAGAGCAGCTCGCGACGTCACTCAGCTTCATTAACAAGTCTAGCTTGAACAAGGGAAGATCAGCTTATGAGCTTGCGAACAAGCTCAACGAGTACTCAACTCGGCTCTATTCAACTTATATATATATATATATATATATATATATATATATATATATATATATATATTATTCTTTTATTTTTTTATATATATATAGGGGAGAGATATTGCACCAAAACAATCTCAACCATACACTTATTTTAATCATGTGGTTATAAAGAATCTCATAAAGTTGTGGCCACGTCAACATGCTTTATAACCACACGATTAAAATAAATGTGTGGTTGAGATTGTTTGGTGCAATAATTGATGCAATAAGTTTGGTGCAATATCCCTCCCCATATATATATATATATATATATATATATATATATATATATAAAGTTGAATAGACTCAAAAAACCTATTAATCTTAAACTGGGCCTGAAAGGCTTAAAACATATCATATTCTTCTACACTCCCCTCAAATTGAACATGTTTGAAAACATGTGAACTTGCAATAAAAATAAAAAAGGCAGTAGCTGGCACTAAAAATGTTAGCACTAGTAGCAAGCCTGGGTCGGGGGTGACCGACGTTCTAGGCGTACAGATCAAGAGTTGGTAGGGGCCGGAGTTGCAAGAAGAACTGGACTTCTCTTGAACTTTATCAAACTAATCCTTTTCTCTCTATCTAAACAATCTTTTTTTTTCATCTCCACCTATAACCTACTTGTCGAAGAAGAACAATGATGATAACACCACTAGGAGAAGAAACAACCTAATTGGACCTCTTCAGGCTCTCCACCGAGGATCATGGATCCTACTCCACGGTTACCTAGAAGTAGAATGCAGAGCGCCGTGAAACGGAAACAAGAATGTGATACGCAACTTGGTATGTAAGGGAAACTCTAGGGTAGTCTTCTTCCGAGCACTTAGGTGGACCAAAGTGCGACTAGGAGTAACTTTTCTTGATTTACGGTAAAGGTAGGCCTCTTGATCGCAGTATATCAGGTGAATGATGTAGTTTTTCTCCATTAATCATGTCGAATCATAACCCTATTATAAATCAAAACAATCACAAGTATGTGACTAGGATTAATTTTGATTAGCTTGGGTTTAGAATTTAGCATTCTACAATAGATATTCCTCGACTTAAAATGTAATTCTTGGATCACAAATCGCTAAGGATTAAGCGGCTTGTGGTAACTTTTGACCTCTAATACGATGTTAAGATTCATAAGGTAATAGGCATGGGAGGAGGAAGACTGGGGATGGTGGCTAACTTTAATTTGCTGGAGAGGAGAGTAGACACTCACCTATATTGAGATTTAGAAGGCATTGGGTACTCAATCAAGTTATATCAAGGCACTAGTTATGTGAGTCTGGAATGATTTGGTGGGTCTTTAAACCAAAATTCTATGTAATATGTAAAAGGTGTTGTTACTTTGACTAGGTAGCTAACAATAACTAAAAAGTAAAAGTCAAAAATATCCTTTAAGCAAGGTTCTAAGGGCGATAGGCGGGTGCGCGGCGGAGAGAGTGCGCGGCGGAGAGAGTCCGCCTACCGCCTAGGCACCGTCTAGACGCCGCATAGACGGTCGATACACTTTGAACATTTTTTTACTATTTTACTAGTATTTTTTTGCATAATATGCATATTTTAAGGGTGTTCATACATAACTAAGTTGTAGAACGAAGATTTATAAAGTTTTAGTTTTGTAAAAGTGAACCATAGGCCCATAATGCTTACAAAACATTTTTGGCCAAAATATCTTGTTAGGTATTGGTCAGCCTAGGCGCCCGCCTACGTCGTCTCACCTTCGCCTATACAGCCAACCTCTGTTGGCCGCCTACTCCACCGCCTACCGAAAAACGGTGCGGAGAGAGACCGCCTAGGCGCCGCCTAGACGGCCTCCATTTAGATCACTGGTGGACCTTCTCTAGCTTCCTAACCTCACATTTTCCATGTCATAATTGACCTACATATAGAAAGCAAATGGGCTAATAGGTTATTCGAGTATGACTGCAAATTATCAACAAAACCCAGACTAAGGACCAAAGAAAAATGAAAAAAAAAAGGTAAAGGAAAAAGGGGAATGTTAAGTGTTATATTAGAGTTATTGGGCTTTAGTCCCACATTGCTTAGAATAATAGGAGAGGAGGCTAGCCTCTCCTATATATATGTAATCTCTCCCTCAATAATAATCATCCATTTTCCATTCTACATGGTATCAGAGTCAAAACCCTAGCCGTCACCCACCACTCTCCTTCCCTCCACAAATCTCCCATCCCCCGCTGCTACAGTTCCCCCCCCCCCCCCCCCCCCGCTGCCGCTACAGCACCCGTCCCCTCCCACCCCGCTGCTACAGTACCCGCTACAGCACCCCCCCCCCCCCCTTGCTACAGTACCCCCCCCCCATCAGTCGCCACCCACTCCCTCCAAACCCTAGTTTAGGTTAAAAAAAAAATTGTTGGAAATCTCAGAGGGAAAACACATGTATGAACCTCTGTCCTTCAATGCTGGAAATTTAACAAAGAGCACACATATGGTTTGTTGTGCATGATTCTTTGTTTCTTTCCTTGATCTCCACACCAGGATTTAACAGAGGATACCATGGGCTATCTCTATGTCCTGGCTTGTGATCCACACTTTCTGCTTTCTACGCACGTGTGTCGGTTCTAGGCTCCGTTTTTAGCGCATTGGCAGAGTTGTGTTTTTCAAGAGGAAAGAACAAATCGACAGTCGAATCTCTGATAAATGGCAGACTCTACGGCAAATAGCAGCGCCACAGATACTAGTGTCATCAACACACTAGCAGGCACTAGCACAACAATTTCCTCCATTCGACTTGTCGATCGACGATTGGAAGAGCCAGAGGGCTACTCCACATGGAGAAAGAAGGTCAAAAAGACACTTCGAGGAATGCGGTTGTCCAAACATCTTAGTGACAACCCTCCAGCAGAAGATGATCCTATCTTTGAGCAATGGAAGACGGATGACAGTAGACTGTTTACACAGTTGTTGAATTCCATGGAACCATCAGTGGAAGACATGGTTCAAAATACGGACTCCGTGAAGGAGTTATGAGAGGTACTGGCGGCGGCATTTGATGGTAAACGCGATTTGTCTCGTATCTATGACTCGGTCGTTGGTGTATATCGAGCAAATCAAGGAGACAAATCCCATAAAGACCATTTTCGGGCCTTTAAGGCTATGACGGATGAGATCAATCGCGTTTTACCTCTTACGTCGGATATTAATGAAGCACGGGCTCAACATAAGCAGCTTCACGTCATGGCTTATCTTGCCTCACTCCGTCCTGATGCGGACTCTGCTCGATCTCAGATTAATGCTGGATATGATGTACCATCCATATTGGAAGCACACTATCGTGTCCTTCGGGCTGCCAAAATAGTTGAAACCACTCCGGGTGATCCTCTTGTTGACCGTTCTGCTCTCGGGACCGCACGTACGGGATTTCGTGGTGGTCGTGACGGCCGACGTGGTGGCCGCAATACTGGTCGTGATGGAGGACGGGGCAATGGCGGTCGTGATGGAGGACGACCGCGCACATGCTTTAACTGTGGTCAGTTTGGCCATTTCTATTGACAATGCACTAAATCACCTGCTGCTAATATCACCACTGATGCCCCTGATGATGGTGTACGATCTATTCAAATAACTTCGGACTCATATACAGAGTTCCTTGATTTCCAGGCTCAACGTCGTGGTGAAACATCCACGTCTGGTTCTACAGCTGGATACTCAGCAGCGTGCATAATGAAACCCAAGCAGTGGATAATTGACTCTGGTGCATCCTCTCACATGACTGGAGACACAGGTATGATACATGATTATGTACTTGTACGTCGTGCTTCTGGCATTACTGTTGCCAATGGAGGTTCCCTGACAATCCGAGGGCATGGAAGTGTCATTATTTCTACCGGACTGTCCCTCAACTCTGTGCTACTTACTCCTGGGAAACCGTTCAGTTTACTTTATATTAGTCAAATTACTCGTGAACTACATTGTTCGGTAACATTTTTTCCTGATGGTTGTGTTTTTTAGGACCTGAAAACTGGAAAGACTATCGGTAAGCGACATGTGGCTGGAGACTTGTACCTGTTTGACGCAACTTCTTATGTTGCCTATGCCGGCATAAAATTCGATCACGTCGAGTTACATTGTCGGTTAGGCCATCCATCGTCCCAAGCTCTCCAGAAAATATACTCATATTTAGATATTCCCTATTCTTTTCATTGTGAGCCATGTAGTTTAGCTAAGCATCACCGGGTTCCTTATCCGGTGAGTCCAAATAAAATTGCTTCCGCTCCTTTCGAGTTGGTGTATTATGATATATGGGGACCTTGTCTGACTGAATCTGTCATGGGCTTTAAGTACTTTGTTACTTTTGTCGATGATTACTCGCGTGTCACCTTTATTTATTTGATGAAAAATTGCTCTGAATTATTTAACATTTGGTGCAACTTTCATGCCGAAATAAAACACAATTTGGTCTACCTATCAAAAAATTTCGGAGTGACAATGGCCGTGAGTATTTATCTCGTGATCTCGATAAACATCTGGCCCGCAACGGCATCATCCACCAAACCTCTTGTGCGTACACACCACAACAAAATGGTGTAGCCGAACACAAGAATCGCCATTTATTGGAAACAACACGTGCTCTTATGTTTCAAGCACGTACTCCCAAGAAATTTTGGTCGGATGCGGTTCTTACTGTTTGTTATCTTATTAACTGCATGCCATCGTCCGTTTTCAATGGTAACACTCCTTTTTCTAGACTTTTTCCTGGACGAGAGCCATTTCCTCTGCCTCTCCGAATCTTTGGCTGCTTATGCTATATTCGGGATACCCGACCAACCCTTTCTAAATTAAATCCTAAGACAATACAATGTATTTTTCTTGGGTATCCTAAAGATCAGAAAGGACATCGGTGTTTCTTCCTTGTCTTAAAGCGATATTTTTTCACTCGGGATGTTACCTTTGTAGAAACTGAGGGTGCGTTTTGTTATAATTTTAAACGCAGCTTTTTGAGTTTAAACTCAAAAGCCATCAGAAATTGTTTGGTTAAAAAATTTAGAATGTGGAGTCTCAAAAAACTTCTTTGAGTTGTGATGTTTTAACTCAGCTTTTAGAAAGCTGCTGAAACGTGCTTTCACAGAGTAATTTCTCACAACCAGTGGGTCCCACACCCACCCCCCTCCTCCCCTCTCCCCAACGCTCTCTCTCTCCAGAATTTTTTTTGTTGTAGCCAAACCGAAGAGGAAGACCACCACCGCTCCTCCCCTTCTCCTCCTCCACTTCTTCCCCCTCAACAGCTCCAACTTCGACTTTACCACCGCCTTCCTCCTCGACAAGCTGGACTTCCTCTCCTTCCTCCTCAACTCCCTAGGTCGTGGATGAGTCAGTTGAGGAAGGAGACGATGGTGATGGCCACAAGTCCTCGGCAGCGGCCAAAGTCGTGGAGGAAGGAGGTCGACCTCGAGCTTGACCGCTCCGTCGCATGGAGGTCGACCTCGAGCAACGACGGAGCCGATGGTTCTGGTGGCCTCGAGCTTGACCACTCGAGTCGGTCGAATGGAAGTTGAGTCCGTTGAAGGAGTCGATGGTTCCGGTGGCCTCGAGCTTGACCGCTCCGTCGCATGGAGGTCGACCTCGAGCAACGACGGACTCGGCCACCTCTTATCGTCCTAGGCCGAGTTGGTCGAGATGGGGTTGTTCCACCGTCGTGCGGAGGTCCACCTCGAGCAAAAGCGGAGCAGTTGTGGGGGCGGGGCCGACATGGCCGGACTCAAGCCATCGGCGGACACGAACAAGATTAGGGTTGGACACAATTTGGGACGGACGCAGTTGGACACGTTTGGGTGGGACCATTGGACACAAACACAGTTGTGGAAACAGTTAAAAAAAGTTTTCTTAAAATATCTAACGAAACACAATTTTCTACTTTTATTTTTTAAAACCATTTTTCAAATAAAAATAACCAAACGCAAAGTAAAATTTTCTATACGGAGAAAACTATTTTATAACTTACTTTCATAAAACTGTTTTTAAAACTTTCAGAAAGCACATCCAAACGGACCATGAATTTCCAGCACTCCCACAATCAAAGGGTCCGGCTCCTCTGGTCTATCCAGAAGATGATTTTTTGTTATTTCCTCCTCAAACACAACAGCCCCCTCGTACGGGTGCCCTCCCTTACCGAGCCAGTCTCCCAGTCAGATGGTCCACATACACCGATTCAGCCATTGCCAACATCGCCCACAGATTCATCCTCCTCTGGTTCCATCAGCAGTTCCGGCTCAAATGAGTTGCCTCCTTCTGTTCCACCAGCAGCTCCGCCAATTCCGCCAGCAGCTCCGACGGTCCCGCCTCCAGAATGTCCTCGTCGTGCCTGTCGTGATCATCCCTTGTATGTTGACAGCTACAAAGGTCTTACCAGTCACACTCAGTCTCTGGTGGCTACTATTGATGGGATTCAGATCCCCAAGACCGCTGAGGAGGGTCTCCAACATCCTGGTTGGCGTGCTGCTATGAACGAGGAGATGAAAGCTCTCCAGGAGAATCATACCTGGGACTTAGTCGACTTACCTACTGGTAAACAGGCAGTCGGCTGCAAATGGGTGTTCACGTTTAAGGTAAAACCGGATGGCACTCTTGATCGACTGAAGGCTCGGCTGGTGGCCAAAGTATACTCTCAAACCTATGGTGAGGATTACTTCGAGACATTCTCTCCTGTGGCCAAAATGACATCCGTTCGTGTCCTCATGACCTTGGCCATCCGATATGATTGGCCGTTACTCCAGCTTAATATAAAGAATGTTTTCCTCCACGGGGATCTTGATGAAGAAGTATATGTGATGCAATCTTCCGGGTTCGTTGCAAGGGAGGGTAAAGTGTGTCATCTGAGGAAGGCCCTCTATGGTCTGAAACAATCACCTCGTGCATGGTTTGGTAGATTTACACAGGTTGTTACTCAATTTGGAATGTGTCAATCGAAGAATGATCATTCAATCTTCTATCGACACACATCTGCTGGAAGAATACTTCTTGGTGTCTACGTTGATGATATTGTAATCACGGGAGATGACAGCCAGGGTATTGTAAGTCTCAAAAAGTTGCTAGGAGAACAATTTTAAACTAAAGATATGGGATCCTTGAACTATTTCTTGGGCATTGAGGTCACACGCGGTAAGCGGGACATTGTAATGTCTCAAAGAAAGTATGTGCTGGACATACTAAATGATGCAGGCATGATGCAAGCAAAGGGAGCAACCTCACCTATGGATCCAGGGGCGAAGTTACTTCCAGACGAAGGGATCCTGATGACCAATCCAGATCAGTATCGTCGAGTAGTCGGAAAACTCAACTACTTAGCAGTCATGACGCGTCCGGACATTTCTTTTGCAATGAACGTTGCAAGTAGATTTATGGCTTCTCCAAGAGTTCCACACTGACAAGCAGTTCTCAGAATTCTGTGTTATTTAGTAAAGAATCCAGGAAAAGAAATTCGAATGAAAAATAATGGACACACTCGCATTGAGTGTTTTACTGATGCTGACTGGGGAGCAAGTCTGACAGATAGACGGTCTATATCTGGCTACTCAGTATTTATTGGCGGAAATCTAGTATCATGGAAAAGCAAGAAACAAAGTGTGATAGCACGCTCAAGCTCAGAAGCAGAATATCGAGCTATTGCTCATGGCACGTCAGAGATATTATATATGAAGCATCTCCTACAAGAACTAGGAGAAGACGCAGGATCTCAAGTGGCAGATCTATGGTGTGATAACCAATCTGCTATTCACATTGCCACCAACCCAGTATTTCATGAACGGACAAAGCATATTGAAATTGACATTCATTTTGTTCGTGATGAATATACAAAGGGAGTGATAAAGTTTCAACATGTGAGGACCGGCGACCAGATAGCTGATATCTTCACAAAGCCTCTTCTGGGTCCTCGGGTTCAATTTTTATGTAACAAGCTGGACATGATTGACATCTATGCTCCAGCTTGAGGAAGGGTGTTAAGTGTTATATTAGAGTTATTGGGCTTTAGTCCCACATTGCTTAGAATAATAGGAGAGGAGGCTAGCCTCTTCTATATATATGTAATCTCTCCCTCAATAATAATCATCCATTTTCCATTCTACAGGGAAAAAGGAAAAAGGGAAAAAAAAGAAAGAAGAAAGAAAGGAAGATTAATATGTGCTTGCTTTATGTAATATTTCTCATTGACCAAAAACATTTAAGTATAGTACTGAGACCAGTACCCAGGTACCACTAATAAATGCAGACTAACATCGTTTGTTACAAGATTTGGTTCGTTACAAGACCAGGAATTGTCACTCGGTTTATATTCTTTAATGCAGGAGCCAAGGACCAAGCAAATAATAAGGCTTACCCGCACAGACCCACTATTCTTGGCGGCTATACAACACCACTATTGTTTGCAGCAGGCAACCGGAGTAGCCACATGTGGTGCATATACCCACCCACGTGTGACTAAACAAGATATGTTGATTGCTTCCTACTTTTAGGTTGTGTTTGACAAATTTGTGTTATTGGTTGATATAGACAATTATTTGGGATTATTTTCTTTCTTAGGGTTACTTCCTCTAATATACTTAGGTGAACTCCTACATAAAGAGAGAGAGGTGAGGGATTTGAAAAGAATTCCGGTTTACTGAATAATGAGAATTAAAAAGCCGATAGCCTCGAAACGAGACAATCATACCTCCAACCTCATAAAAAAAAGTGTTGTTGTGTTTCCTACAATAAGTTGTCTGAGCAATTTTCGTATGTTGAACAATATCCCAAATTTATTATGTATTAGTTTGTGTCGGAGCCAGATTATTAGAGCGCTTTGATCACCACCTTGGAGAGAGTGCAGATACAGTGATTTTGTGAGCCGAGTGGGGACACTTTTGGTGGCAAGATACAAAGCTTTGGTGATAAGTCAAACAACTGAAAGAACTTTGTAAAGATGCGAAGCTTCAGATGCTAACTGAAGACAGTCAGGGTCGGCATAAGAAAATCTCTTTCATGAACACACTCCATTTAGGAGTCATACAATAGGGCATAGAGATTGAAACTTCAATAACTATGAGGCTTAGATGTGAAGGTTGAAAAAAAGGAGTTCTCAAGAAGCCTAACTCAGAGGCCTTTGTGACGAAAAGGTAATTGAACCTATGTTTACTATC
The DNA here is from genome assembly GCA_029216955.1 of Iris pallida. Lineage (NCBI taxonomy): Eukaryota > Viridiplantae > Streptophyta > Magnoliopsida > Asparagales > Iridaceae > Iris > Iris pallida. The sequence continues at coordinate 8,531 of JANAVB010039360.1, read as the reverse complement.
TAGTCGGAACGCCAAAATTATGTAAGTAAAAATTCTACCATTATTTCAAAGGTAACTTAAAGAAATTACATCCGTTGCCTACATTTAAAGAGTTGGGAGATGAAAATTTTATTTCGATATTGGTCTTTGAAGAAAAACTTGAGGAATACAAAAGGGAGATAAAATTAATCCCTTATTAAATTTCTAATCCTTGTTACATGAGTATCAGCCTATTAGGTTGAGTATGGAGTTTCCCTGGAGAAAGTTTTGGCACAGGGTGAAAATTCCAAGAAAGATGAATATTGTAGTTTTTTTTTTTTTATATACTTTTCACCATTAATCCATGTGGTTAAATTTTGGAGAGCACAGACTTCGTGGAGTTGCATTATTTGCAGCATTCATGTGAAGAAGATTGTCTCTCTTGGGCTTTTATTGAATATGTTGATAATGTGGGACAGTCCACAACGACACAACCATTTGTCAGTTTAGAGAACTTGTAAGATACATTCTGCAATAATGGTTCTTCCAAGCTATAATTATATGATATTTGTTTGCAAGATTCAAAATATTGGATATTTTATTCATATCAAATTGGGCTTTGTCATTATTGGACGGCAACCATCGGAAGATATCGTTGATATATAAAGCAGACATCCATATCAGGCATCCTAAATACACCTCTCATATATAAATAATTAAATATCGATGAAATAGTTAAATGCATATCTTAAATGGTTTAAATGCCACCCTATCTAATGAAATAGTTATTGAAAATCGAGTTTATCAAATGATCTTATATCAAATAAAAAAGTTAATATCTCGTATTATTATAATAACTAGGAGAAGAAAGATATATTTGATGACTACAGGGAAGGGAAAGGAAGAAAATTAAGATGAACACAAAAGTTGCATTATTGAAAAATGTACAACTTGTAGTCGCCAATGCCAAAATCTTCAGTACCCACTGAAGTCTTCTATGATTGTCGATGAGCAAGAGGAGAGGTTATGAAAGAGGAATAGAAGTTCAAGGGAATCAATATGCTTGTAGTTGGTAAGGTATAGGATATTTGTACTATATACTTATTGGAAGAATTTTATCAATCCTTACCCATTAATCCAACAAATCCTATTTTACAAATATCTCTCGCTATAACTTTTCAAATACAATCAATTTATGTGTCCAATCAATATTAGTTGATAGTTTACAAACATGACAAATGACTTTTTTGTGCATAGCAATGCCATTTAGGGGATGAATCTGACTTCTCGAGCATAAATCGTAGATGGAGAATGTTAGTTTGACAATACTTGGTTGGCGCTAATTTGGTGTCATGTGGAGATGTGACAGGTTTTGATGACAAATTGGTTGAACATGCATTTTGCAAGAAGAGCCAAGGAGATGGAACCATATTAGTTAGAAAATTTGCATCGGTTATACTATAGTTGAAGGACTTCTGCCTAATCAAGAAGACATGCAGTTCACTTGGTTGGTGATGAAAGCAAGGCCAGGATAACCTTGGAGATTCCAAACTCCAGTCTGAGTTCTCCCAGTCAGTGGAATATAATGTAGGACCAGGGCCAAGGACCATGCCGAAATCAGATTTTGAGATGGTAAACTGCCCAAGCCTGCATTCTTGGCTGGTATACCCACCCAGATGTTGTTTGCAGCGGGCTACCGCCTCAAACAACCATAGGCAGCATGTTTTCTTACATGCATGTGAGGAAAAAAAAAAATTGTGATTATGTCCTAGTTTTGGCTCTGTTTTGGATTGGTTTACTTTCCTTGTTGGTTAAAGTTTAGTTATTTGGGTTTATTCAGTTTCCTAGATCGTCTACTATTTTTCCAAGATTGATTTTAAGTATATGTGATTTTCATTCATTTTCACTATTGACACGTGTGATAGAGATGAACGCAATTCTCTAATAAAATTATATCATCTTACCTCTTCATCTAGAATATTTGTAGTCTTGGGCTACTGAAGTTACTCCTTGGTTGTATGAGCTTAAACTACGTATCCAAAAGGTAGGCTTACCGACCTGCCAACTGAATTGCATATCCAAAAGATTGTTAAATCATGAAATATGTTATCTTACCTTACAAAAATCCTTTGCCACAGGAATTGTTAAGCAATGAAACATGTTACTTCTCCATACATTTCATCGTTGTTAAACAGAGTTCGAAGCACTTTTATGTGACCCTCACCATGCTTGTGCTATCAATAAAGGCGGTGCCTCTGCTACATGAGATTCTTAATATCTTATTGTTAAAACTGCAATAAGAAAGTGGTCAGGTAGAACTGCAAAAGATGTGCATCTTTGATGTCAAACGGATCCATAGATTGGAAAATCTTCATCAATGTAAGTTTCAGACAAAAGAGTGCATGTCTAATGACTTGCACTAATATGAAAAGAATTGTTTAGTTATCATCTCAAATTTTTGATAGACGGATGAATCATGCTCATGGCTTCAACTCTCTTTCCTTTTTTGTCAATTGTTTGTATGAGAAGATGGATAAGTTCTGCTTAGTTGGTAGAGATATAAGGTTCCGGATGACTTATGTTTAGGCGGTAATGGAGAGAAAATATACTTGAAATAATTGAAGTGTTTGAGTCCCTTGAAGAAAAGGTCACTACCTGGTTTTCATGTGTTGTGAGGAGAATTTAAAATACATGTAGAAAGAATTATGAAAGTGACGTGAAAATAAATGATTGCATTTAAAGAACCCTGTCGGTTTTTATACATATAAACATAAAAAAACAATTGATTTTGTGAAAGGCATTAATTCTTGGACTGTATTGATTAATCCAGGATTCTAGATGTGACCGCTTGGGCCTTTCCACCTATTACTCCCTCTTATTTCATTTGATGTTTACTTCGAATTTATTTGCTTTCTCGTGTTTTTGACTTTTTTTCCCTTTCTTTAACTTCGAACAAATGCTCTACATATATTTCTGTCAGCAGCAATAATTTTTACCTAACTTGAACATTCAACTTATGCTTGCTCATCGTAAATGATTACTCAATTTAGATTAGTAAAGTACAAATACATATTAAAAAACTTGAGTATCTAAACTTCTATAATATAGAGTGGAAAAAAAATGTGAAACTGCATGCACTTTATACAGTAAATTCACAAAATAGACTAAGAGACCAACTTTGACACAATTACCAGTTGAATAATAATGCAGATTCAGGTGAAAAGTTAGAGATGTTCGACAATCTGTAAAAATCTAAGAAACAGTCGTAAACAAAAAGAAGACATGAAAGAAACGTAATATGCTTTAAGTATAAGATCTTAAAGATAAGTCATACAAATTAAGAGATGACTTGTACCTCCTGATTATATGAAATCTGTTTCCCAGTAGATACAGAGACTGCCGGTCCTAAATTTTCAACATGAATGCCACCTTCCTGGATGTTATGCGGGGAATCTGGATGCAGTTGAGGGGTACAATCCAAAGTATCTGATAGAATAACTTTGCTAGCCAGCAGGTTTAGATCTTGAGGTCCTTGGCTAAAACTTGATGCAGAAATGTTTTCTTTCACATGACTGCCCATGTCACTGTCCTTACTTACAGACACAAGGTTGTCTGCTGCATACTGATTCACTACATTATGTTGTTGAGTGCTAGTAAGCGGCAATAAATGTGATTCAGTATTTACACTAGCATTCTTAGTTAGCGGTTCAAGCTTCTCTCCGGTTGGTACTCTGTCAATATTGAAGGCCTCTTCAGACATGTGCAAATTCCTAAGGTTATCTTCAATTTGATCTGGAGCAGTTAAACTCACACTAGTTGTAGGAACTTCTCCAAGATGCTCTTCATTTTGACGTGCACTTAAACTCTCAACACCTATGTTACTCGCATCTTTCTTAGCATTTACAGCTTGAAGCGCCACAGTGGATTCCTTGTTGTCAGTGGAGTCATTTTGAGTAGAAGGTAGATCCGCATCTTGCTTTAAATGAAGGACATGTAAAACAGCTGAAGTTGAATTATTACTGCTATCATCTACCAATTCATTGTCTGGAAGGCCAGGTGACTGAGGTTGGTCTTCTGCAGAATCTTCCTTGAAGCATTTCATTTTACTCTCATCTGTTATAGTACTATATACTTGTATAGCCTTAACAGCTCGCTTCACACAAAAATCCGGTGAACTAGAAAGATTATCATCAGCTTCCACAGGGTCAGTAAGATATGCATCAACACAGCTTGAAGGACTAACTGTAGGTTGATCAGGGGAAGGATCAGCATTGCCACATCCCTTCAAATTGCAAGAAATGATCTGAGACATTGGCACAGAGACAGAAGGTCCACGCACTTCCATGTTTCCCGAGAAACTCGTGCTATTGCCAGCGTACGCAGGAGAAAGACTCTCCGAACCAGTTGCAGCCATGTGCCTGGATCTGGGGAAGAGTCACAAAATGAGTTCAAAAATTAAACCATAGTAATCTGTCTAATGACAGTAGACTGTTTGTTACTGATATGAGAAAATTAATACCTCTCCAGTAAATCCAAATTTCTCATACGACTAAAGTTTGGTGTTTTAAACACCAGCTGAGGGGATGGAACATCTATGTTGTCATACGCTTGTACACCTGACCTGGCATTGACTGGCTTTATAGGAGACAAACTACTGACATATTGGTAGATTGGAGAATCCTACAGGAGGGCGGGAAAAGAAATCGTAAAGGATCCACAGTAGGAAAAAATACAAGGAAATATACGGCTTATATTACCCATTTGTGACAGGAAACACTCATACAATGAGAAAAAAACATGACATGTTCAACCAAGTTACAAGAGGTGAAAAGAACTAAAGATCGACTTATTATCATAACACATTTTGTTGTGCTTTAACATCAGGGTGCAAACAATCTTCTGAGTTCTGAGGAGAAAATATGCCCTTTAGGAGACATGCTGATCCAGTATATGTAAAAAGCAATTAACTACAGGTTTAAACAGTATGATTACATATGTGACCAACTCAATTCAAGCCAATTTAATAACAACATAAGCTACTGACCAATCTAAACAATTATTTCCTTATGCTTGCGGAACATGCCTGGCATTGACCGACATATGGAAAAAAAAAAGCTACTAACATATTGGTAGATTGGAGAATCCTTCGAGAAGGTGACAACTGACAAGTAGAATCCTCACTTCAGAAACCACAAAGAATAGAAAAGGGACCTAAGAAAAAAACAGCTGATAATACCTATTTAAAACATGCACACGCTCGTATAGCATGGATGCTCCAAAAACCAGTGATGACCGTATTGTGTCATGTTGGACATGTATTAGGCAAGACATATACACTCCAAAATACACCAGGACACGCCAAAACGAATGTAGTGTCCGTGTCTACATGCAACATAGACAGTGAGGGATAATGGAAATTTAGAGACGATTAAGGCTGTGTTTGCTTGCCAAGTGACGGAAAATAAGAAGAAACGTTATGCAAATGTGATCACCTACATGAAAGGGTTTCGTTTTCCTTTCCCTCACTTAACACCAAATTATACACACGCTAAGAGATCAAAAGAAACCAAAAATTGCCTTGTTATGATTAGAAATTCTTGTACATTAATATCAGGGTCTAGTGAGACTAGAGAAGAGTTAGATCCAAAATATAAGTGCATAATAAACTTTGGAATCTAAGGGTTTCACAATTATTAGGAAAAAAAATATAACAAATGCAACTTCAACAATAAGTCAAAGAAAATGGGAGAGGATTACATATACATGGACAAGGTCACAAGAGATGCCTAGAAAGCGATAGTTTCTGGAAGTTAAGGATCAAACTTTCATCATGATGGATAAATCAAGAAGGATGTTGTGCATGGAATTAAAATATGATTATACAAATGGATAAGTGTTTATGGAATTAAATTGAGAAGGATGTCTTGTAACAGTCTTAGTCGTGTGATACCTTTGAATTCTACAAGACTAACGCATGCTTGTGGATGTGAGTATTGGGTAAGTAAAAAACATGTCCATAAAATTAGTATAGTCGAAATGAGAAGATGGATCGTAATAAATTAAAAGATAGGGTAAGAAATGAGTGTATTCATAAGAAATCAGAGGAGGTACCAAGTGAAGACAAGATGAGAGAAATCAATCCTAGGTGGTTTGGATGTGCAATGCAGACCAATAGATGCTCCGATGAAGGAGTCATTAGGATTAAAGGTAGGCCTATACAAACATATATTGAAGTTATAGAAAAAGGATATGGTATTTTTAGTGTTCCATCTAATGTGCTAAAGAAAGTAGTTAACATAGCTGCATTGAAGAAACAGATTCAAACAGCCGAGCTAACAAATTTGGGATAAATAGTTTGTTGTTGTTGTTGTTGTTGTTGTTGTTGTTGTTGTTGTTGTAATGTCATGGGTCAAAGACTCACAATTCAAAATTGAGGAAAAGGTAAGTGCTTCAAGAAACATGTGATTCAAGTAAATTCATTTTCCAACTATTCGAATTAACAAGAAAATTGCTACTCGCTACCGGCGTTCGCCATTCAACATCTTGACAGATTATTCTTGAAATAAAAAATAATCAAAGGGATGTTGACTTGCTAAGGCTTAGTCTATCTTGGCATTTCCAGGAACGGCTTTTCCTCAAACACCCATATCTGGGACCCTGGAGGATCCTGCACTTCGGAAATGGACATTTAAGCCCAAAATATGCGCATACATCTGCCACAAATTAAGTGGAATACAAACGACTGGGCGATTATGTTGGCCTCAAAATGAAGACCAGACTAAATGTGATGTACTAGACAAACAAAGCCCTAAGACTACTAAATTCAACAAATTGCATCGTCTACGTGAAACTCAACAAATCTAAGCAATTTCAGACATTTCCCAAATACAAATCAGAGAAATTTGCTTCATTTTTTAAGTAATATGATGTCTGCATCACAACAAGACATTACATTCTAGCCGGATCCAACTTCCACCACTAGTTCCCCAATTTCCCACGTATATATACAACTTAGCAAAATATACTACAGTAAACGGACTAAAAATGGTATCTTGAATTCTTCTGCATCGATATCCCCGTTTCAATAGCATCTGATCCCTCGTTTGCCATCCTAGAACCCCATGCCCTAATTAGTAAATCGACAAAAAGAAAAAGGAATACATAATCAAATGATCCAAAATAAACCATTCCACGATCTCCCGCTAATTTTCCAACAATCGGAACAGAGAAGAAAAGGAAAGAGTGGCAGAAACTAGTGGCAATAGACACAAACGACGAAAATTATGTCTAGTAAAAGATTACTCGAGAAACCAAAGATCAAAGAGTTCCTGAAGGAACAATCGACATTTATGTATTCAAATCGGAAAATATTAGGCATTTGTGAGGACAAACGCAGGCGGAGAAACTGAAGGAGTGATCAAGGAGGGACCTGGGCCGGAGGGGATTTGGGGGCGGACTTAATGTTCTGGGGAGAAGCCATGGCGGGAGCTCGAAACCCTAACCCTAAGGTGCTCGCTCTCTCGACTTATGAGAGATGCAGTCACGTTCTACTCCATTGTTTCCTTTTTTTTCCCTTCTTTTTTTCTTTTCGTTTTTTTTTTTTTCCTTCCTATTTTTCATTTTTTTATTCACTATTTGCTAATGCAACGATTAAAAAACGAGAGGAGAAATGAGCGGGAAACGAAATTGGATAATGGGCCCACACGAAAATGGGTCTGGGCATGGGCTATTGGCATATGTTAAGAATTCGGCCCATATATCTGTCCATGTAGATTGTTCACACAATATACCAGGGTTTGTCAATACGCATAAAGAAACAAATTTATGTCCAATTTTGGCAATTCAAGTGACTTAGTCGATTATGTAATTTATTTACCCGAAATCTATTTTTGTTCCATCTAAAAATGAACTTGTTCTATGTTGACCGATGTATCATGGTTGGCTAATAAACTCGCCTCAACCAAATTTCCAACGGTGTGATTGGATGAAGCTTAGTATGAACCCTAACTAAAATTTCAGTCACGAGTTTGCTTTATCTCATTAAAAACCAAAAATTCTGCAACTGGGTGACAAGCCGAGTGCTTATCCCCTCTGCAACAAGCATGAAGGAGTTTCGCCTAGTGTCTTCTTCCAACTATGAAGCATTCTTTTTAAGACGTTTTAATCGCTGTTGCACTTCTCGGAGTCCCGACTTATTTTGATCATAGCTAGTATGTTCAAAGACTTTGATTTTATCTATTGGACCCTTAGAGGCCCTTTCGAGTCCTTCAAGGATTTCCAATGAGGACTCAAGTCCATCTTTAAACTTGACCTTTAATAGGGGCTCAACCTTGAGAGTCTAGTCCCTCTTGCTTGGATTCTGACCTCGACTTTAGCCTCTTGGTTCAAGGCCCAACCTCCATATCATCCATAGTAGCATAGTGTCTTTGTAACATGCTCCAACACGTACTTGCACCAACTCTACATTCTCTTTGGAGGCTCGAGGTCTCTTCCATTTGTTGGAATGAGGACATGTTACCTTGTCGTTCGAAGAAGTGCCAGAGATCCAGGGTATGCATTCATTTAATGTTGAG
>JANAVB010039359.1:180000-210694 GCA_029216955.1 Iris pallida | reverse complement strand
TCCAAAACTTTAAACGGATCGTATTTTGTGTCCGGAAGCTCCCGGAATCGCGAAAATACCGAAACACGTTCGTCTTTTATACAGCTAACACTCAAATAATTCTAAGAAAGTTACAGAAAGAATTTGGCTTATTAAATATATATTTGGAAAGCTAACTTCAATACGGTTCTTTTAAAAATGGAAGATAAATCGGAGTTCTAAGCTAAAAGTTATGATATTTCCAAGTGCTTGGTTAATAAAAACGTGGATGAAAATTATGACGGATTTGACAAAAGAACACATATAGGCCAAGATACTTGGATACAAAGATAGGTATCCAAATGAAACTCATTCTAACCATCTAACTAAAATCAATCCACTCTCTAACCATTAAAAACTAAATTTAAATATCTATTTAAACTATTATACATACAACACATGGGGTGTCCTAATTTGGGATCTATTAAGTAGGACACAAGACACATATCTAAAATCCTCAAAAGAGCTCCAAAATGGCCTCAAATTGAATCTAAATGGGACACATGAATGAGGATGGATCCTACGGATTCAAAACTAATTTATATGCAAAGAAAATCGATTTAGAGGATGGGTTTACCTATTGGAAGTGGAATCCCAACGAAATCCTTTAGGACACGGCTCGATACGAAGATCCCTCAAAGGGACACTCCTCTTGCACTCCTCTTCCAATCCTTGGTAGCACCCTTCCCTTGGAGAATGAATGATTGAGGGAAGGTTTGGTGAAGGAATGATTTGATTTGGAGATCAAATCAATGGGAAGACTCTCTAAAATTGGGAAAGAACAAAAGGAAAATAAAAGAGGCAAGATTGTAATGAATAAAAGAATTATTCTCTCCTAAAGGTGGCTGCCATAAGAGTCCATTAGAGCTAATGGGAAATGTCTAATTGCCCCTCTTAGTCTCATATGGTTAAGTCTAGACTAGGTTCAAGTTTGGGGTCAAAATGATCTAGTTTGAGTCTCTAACTTAACCATTCTAACATGATAAAAATTAGTTAATTAACTAACTTAATGTTGGGTCTTGTGAGCCATACTTAACTTAATATTGGGTCTCATCTAGAGTTCAAGCTATCCGGGTTTACAATACAAGCGGAACGAGACGAAACTCAAACCCGACTAAACAAATCCAATAAAAATAATATTAAAATATAAAATTTCCCAAAATATTAAAATAAAAAATGACCAAAATCATAATACATCAATTTAAATATTATTAAAATAATCTAAAATTCACCAATTAATCAAATTCTAAATAATTCAAAAGTCACAAAATGACCAAAAACCTTAGCCTAAAAAGTTGTAAATAGTCATTCTAATCACATGGTAGGTCCCATGGAGTCTCTAAGCTTAGCAAAACTAGGGATTAACTAGTAGTAACCATCAAAATCACAATTCAATATTTTAAATAGTTTTAAATGATTAAAAAAATTACCAAAATCACAACATGAGTTACATCTTATTACGATAATCAAAATTATAAAAGTTCAAAATTACCCTCATTTTTAGAAAGTGGGTGTTACAAGTCTACCATATCCGTAGAAGAATTTCGTCCTCGAAATTAAGATGTTCGCACTTTTTCTAGAGTCTCGTCTCCAGCAATCATGGCTCAGAACTTACCTAAATCATACGATTAAAAAGGATGGCATCCAGGGTCATGGCATATGGTGGTAGTGAAAGTTCATCTAGGTATAAGTCATGCTAACCAAAAGGGTCATAGGGTATCAAATACACAAGCAATCGGGGGTGTTAAACTAGAAAAGATACAGAAATAACAATCATCAAAACTGTAAGACAGTCTACCATCATATATAAAAACTGGTACTTATCAGAAAATAAAATAAGATAACTACCAAATATAAAGGGGTGCTATTAAGAAAATCAAAATCAAAAGTTAAAGAATGAAAGTCAATTGCATTGAAATCCAATCACAAATATATATATATATTATATATATATATATATATATATATTATATAGAGAGAGAGAGAGAGAGAGAGAGAGAGACGAGAGAGAGAGAAAGAGGAGAGAGAGCGTTAGAGAGGAAAAAGCTAACATTTTGTAAAGGTTATGTGGTTAGTGTGTGTATGGGTGTATGTGGACATGTTCATAGGGTTAGATAGTAGACGTGTGTGTGTGTGAAATATACATGAAAGTGTATAGGGTTTGGGCTTCAAAATAAAGCTATCACGTTACAATATCATAGCATATGGTTAACAATCTACAATACACAACCTATTTACTCATAACATGCATGGCTAACCATATATATATATATATATAGATATAGAATATTATATATTAAATATATATATTATATATATATATATATTATATATTTATATATATATATATATATTATATATTTATATATATATATATAATATATATATATATATATATACTCATAACATGCATGGCTAACCATATATATATATATAATATAATATATTATATATATAATATATAATATATATATATATAGATATATATATATATACATATAAGGAGGTAGAGATTTAGTTATGTATCTATATACATTATAACAGTATGCATAAACTCTATATATATCTATACAGGTATATGAACATAACATAGAGAGGAAATATGAACATAACATAGAGAGGAAATGTTAGGTTTAGATGGCATGTTGTGAACATTAGTAGAGTGTCAAGAGTACAGGGGTTATAACTTAAAATGAAGGGTTCAATCATTCAGTTCAGTTTAACATTACATATTAAATCTGAAATTGAACTAAACATTTAAATCAATGTGAAAAAATGTTAACATGTATTCAGTTTTAGGATTTTGGAGAAATTCGAACATCAAACCAACCCAATGTTTATCACAACCTAACATGTAAAAATATGAAACCAAACATTATATCCCTACATACAACAATGTATATAGCTCAAAATATTACATTTAAAAACAGCAATTTGAACTAATATTTAAAATCCTGTATTAAGGGTTAATATGCACACAGTCTCAGATTTGACAAGTTCAAACACAAACTCAACCAATTTCTTTAAAAATTGAAACTTGTGTATAAGATACATGAGCAGTGATGTAAACAAAACTAATAACATGAAATTTATATTTTAAATTATGAATTTAAACTGGAAAAGCAGAGAACCAGTCTGATATTGTACTGTATTAGAATATTAGGGTTTTGAGAATTTAAACATCAATAACATATTAATATGCATTTAGATGGGTTGATAATCAAAGTGTAGCATGCATACGTGTTAGACAAAGTGTCTGTGTCCACTATATTATTCTCATGTCCCAATATAAAAATTAAATTCTATATCAAGACCAACATTTAGATTCCTACCAAGATTGCAAAGCAGGTGTGATGTAATCAAGACATTTTTATTATTATTATTATTTAATACAAGAATAATAGCAAGAAGGAAATAACGATAAAATCTATTCTGCTTATCTGTTTAAAAAAACCATTTTGAAACCAGAGCTATAATATCAAATCCAAGATAAGGTCTAGCAAAATCCGATTCATTATTTTAAGAAGAGATTCATAGTAAGAAGTTACACAAAGGTTTATAATACAACTAAAGCTACTCCTACTCCTAAGTTAAATAATGAGAAACAAAACAAACAAAACAATTTATTTTTGAAAGACTGAACAAAAGTAGAGAAATTTGTTCAAGAGCATTTAAGGTACAATCTGATAATCATATGCGTCTATCCAAAATCATGGTGCTCCAAATCCTCGTCTATTAGTAAGCAAGGCTACGATAATCACAGAGTCCTTGACTAAGGTACGTACCTCTAGGTTCATGGTATTTAAAATTTCCGTATTGTCGCATGCGACGGCGAAAACCTTAAATTTCCACACCCGAGAAATATGTCCAAAATCTGACTATATGTCCTCACTATGCCAGCTAACATGACTATCGAAGATTCTAGATCCCATAACTGAGGTGACCTAGCCCATATGATTTTTTTTTCTCAAAAGAAAAAAAAAGCAAACATAACACAGGAACAACAAACAAATTGATCAGTCAACAAGGAACAGATGGAGTCGAATTTCAAGATAGTTATAAGAGACAATTACGGGAATGGAATAGAGAAGAACTAAACTTGCAGCAAGATCTCTAATGGTCTGTGCATCCTCGACTGTCCTGACGATAGCTCGTCCTGCTGATTTCTCCTGGTCTGCCGATGATGCTGCATGAACTGCTGCTGCTGAGAGAAATCAGAAATGATGGAAGAAAGTCTCTGTACAGACAGATGTGCACCTCCAATGTAGCAGAAATGCCAACCTGAGTTGGTACAACAGGAGCTGCAATCTCGAGGCCCTGATGAACAGGACGAGAGGGGCCAGCCTCTCGATAGTATTCCCCGGACCGGAGCGATGAGATCATGTCTCTATAACCATCATAAAGATAGATCAAAACAAGAAGCAATTACGGGAATGAAGAGAAAATTCAAAGGAGGACAGTTTATATTCAAGGGAAGACAACAAACAGCAAATTTAGATAAAATGAATATGATAAGAGTTTTCCTAGTGTGATTGAGTACCCTCAAAAATATCCTAATCTACTGCAGGCTGTAGTGATACTCTAGTTCGAATACCACTACATAAACTCGACCTGCATGGGCCACCACTAAAAATATGTCATAACCGCACCCACTGTGAGGGTACGAGAACGTAACAACGCCCAGCCTACGCCGCAGTGTCGGCGGGTAGAACGCTGTCCTAGGTCACAACATCTAACAATATAAAGCTAAGCAGTTTATACTCCCCGAATGGGGTGACATAGCAGAAGTATACTCAATCACAACTAAGGAAGTAGAAAGCATGATATGATATAGAACTCAAGAAAATACAGATGATCAGACAGTCTAAGATAACATCTCAGCAGATATCCATAGTACAAGATCTCAGCTACTGAATATGAAAGAATATATACAACCAAAATCTCAAAGACAGAGATAAAGTCTAACTACTAGTCTCAAGACAACATAAGTAAGATAAGCCTAACTAAGCTAGTCTAGGCAGTAGGGCAAAGTCGTCAGTTAGAGCTGTCCCATAGAAGGTATCCACACAGGCCTCCTCCTCGTCCTCTGTAATATTTTAACAGGTCCAGTCAGGACAGGAGCGAGCACAATACATCTCAACAGTTCATAGCAGGTTAGAAAATATAATCATGCAGTAAAGTAAGATACATGTACTGAAAGAAATGTAGTATGTAAACAGAGAAAGAACTGTAATAGAAATATCTACTATACATAGAGAACTAACAGTGGCTAGTGAGTCGGAGTACAATATAGACATGTAAATGGCATAGGATGATTCTGATGCTACACTATGGAATGATTCTGATGCTACACTACTTGGATATTATTCACATGTCCACTTCTACTCCCCCGTACCCCAATCAATACACAAGGATCCAACCAGGTTATGTAATAATTCCATGCAATGGCCCCCGAAGGGTGGTATATGGTAGTCCCATAAATGGGGATTCTAGGAAGCCCAATAAATAGGAGGATTTAAGAAAGACTCTGTGATCATGAGGGTACATGTCACAAGTGATTCAATGAACCAATGAAGCATAGTGATACGCCATGTAAGTGAAACGCACAGAACATGAAGTACCCGATGCTCCTAAAGGATAACATCTCAAGAAGGGATCCATATAGTACCAATCCGTGTGACCAACGTGACATTATCAAGTAAAGTAATTTAAAGCAGGAAAATAATTCTAAGCAGGATATAAAATGATCAGAGAATGTACTCGCCTGATGTCTGAATGTCCAAAGTAAATATACTGTCCGAGGAGAGGTGTCTGGCTCCTAATCAGAATAGCACAAGTCACAACAAGTCCAAAATGGCAATATAAAGTTCTACTATACATTCTACATGATTCTAGGTCAATCTAGACAAAAGTCAACTCTTGGTCAACTTGGTCAACCCTGAAAGTCAAACCTAGGTCAACTATGGTCAAACTAGGTCTAACAAGTCTAAATTAGGTCAAACAAGTTATTCTAGGTCTAAACAAACTAAGTATATGCAAATCAAATATCTAAGATAGCTACTAACTCATAGCCTAAGTCACTTGCTAAACCAAGCACAAAACTAAACCACAAGCTAACAAGGCACACAAACTTAGTCATATAATGTATATATATTCACATTCACATATTCATATACATAGATATATATAAGAAAGCTATATATATAGGCACATACATATATATATATATATAGAGAGAAAGAGAGGTAAAAGAGTAAGTGAGTATGTGTGTGTTTGGCATGTGTGTGAAAGGATATGTGTTAATGTTCTAAAATTTAGTGATAGGTAGGTGTATGTGACATGGGATACATGATGTCAAAGGGTGTATGAATGCATGTGTGTAAAAGGTTATAGGTTAACTCAGTTTATAGAAATACATACATACATACTTACCTTGTATACATGCATACATACATATCATGTATTATATTTACATGATACATACATGTATACTTGTATTATATTGTACTTGTATTCATGCATTTAGATACTTGTATTTATATTAACATATTGCAAACATTCATTTCATTCATGCATCTATGCATTACCTATATTTTATACATATGCATACATTGTATATTCATATCATTTCATACATTAACATAGAGACATACAAACATGTACATATCATATATTTCATACCTTGTATTACCTTATATATCATGTTATATATATCATTCATTTTTCATATATTACATTATCTTTAAGTTGAATACATCATATATGGATACAATACATTATCTTGCATGCTTGTATATATTACATTCTATATTACCTATATATATGTATTTCCTCCATTCATTCATGCTTGCATATATCTACATTACCATTCATGTTATCATTATATATTGTATTACAATATTTATGCATTATGCATTCATATCTATCATTACATATATATCTTGCATTCATATCTAGCATTCATTATATACTTTCATGCATACATTGTATATCATTCTTTCATTCATGTATTGTATATGCATTATATTAATAGCACTACATGCTTGCATTCAACCATATATATATATTAATGTAAAAAGAATATATATCATATATATATCATTTCATTCATCTAAATATCATACATTACATACTCTATATTCTTTTAATATCCATACTACATAGGCTCATAGGTTACACAAAATGCATATATCGTATAGTCACTCTTCTACTTAAAATCAATACTGTACCAATTGGGCATTCACTAAATTTTAGGATTAAAGTATGTCGTATCCCTTTGTGTTAGCTTTCAAAACTTTAAACGGATAGCATTTTTGTGTCCGGAAGCTCCGAAATGCGAAAATACCGAAACACGTTCGTCTTTGTACAGCTGACGCTCAAATAATTCTACAGAAAGTTACAGAAAGAATTTGGCTTATTAAAATATATTTGGAAAGATAACTTTGATACGGTTCTTTTAAAAAAACAGAAGATAAATCGGAGTTTTAAGCTAAAAATTATGACATTTCTAAGTTGCTTTGGTTAATAAAAACGTGGATGAAAATTATGACGGATTTGACAAAAGAACACATATAGGCCAAGATACTTGGCCAAAAAATAGGTATCCAAATGAAACTCATTCTAACCATCCTAACTAAGATCAATCCACTCTCTAACCATTATAAAACTGAATTTAAATATCTATTTAAACTATTATCATACATGCATACACATGGCGTGACCTAATTTGGGATCTATCAAGTAGGACACAAGACACATATCTAAAATCCTCAAGAGAGCTCCAAATGGCCTCAAATTTGAATCTAAATGGGACACATGCATGAGGATTGATTCTACGGATTCAAAACTAATTTATATACAAGAAAATTGATTTAGAGGATGGGTTTACCTATTGGAGTGGAATCCTAATGAAATCCTTTAGGACACGGCTCCAATACGAAGATCCTCAAAGTGGACACTCCTCCTTGCACTCCTCTTCCAATCCTTGGTAGCTCCCTGCCCTTAGAGAATTGGAATGATTGAGGGAAGGTTTGGTAAAGGAATGATTTGATTTAGAGATCAAATCAATGGAAAGGCTCTCTAAAATTGGGGAAGAACAAAAGGAAAATAAAATAGACAAGATTGTAATGAATGAAATGAATCATTCTCTCCTAAAGGTGGCTGCCATAAAGAGTCCATTAGGGCTAATGGGAAATGTCCTAATTGCCCCTCTCTAGTCTCCTATGGTTAAGTCTAGACTAGGTTCAAGTTTGGGGTCAAAATGATCTAGTTTTGAGTCTCTAACTTAACCATTCTAACATGATAAAAATTAGTTTAATTAACTAACTTAATGTTGGGTCTTGTGAGCCATACTTAACTTAATATTGGGTCCCATCTAGAGTTCAAGCTACCCGGGTCACAATACAAGTCGGAACGAGACGAAACTCAAACCCGACTAAACAAATCCAATAAAAACAATATTAAAAATATAAAAATTTTCCAAAATATTAAAATATAAAAAATGACCAAAATCATAATACATTAATTTAAATATTATTAAAATAATCTAAAATTCACCAATTAATTAAAATCCTAAATAATTCAAAAGTCACAAAATGACCAAAATACTCTTAGCCTAAAAAGTTGTAAATAGTCATTCTAATCACATGGTTAGGTGCCCATGGTTAGTCTCTAAGCTTAGCAAAACTAGGATTAACTAGTTAACCATCAAAATCATAATTTAACATTTTAAATAGTTTTAAATTGATTAAAAAAATTACCAAAAATTACAACATGAGTTACATCTTATTATCGATTAATCAAAATTATAAAAGTTCAAAATTATCCTCATTTTAGAAAAGTGGGTGTTACAGTCACCGGTCATGTGCCATGAGCAACCGCTGTCGAGGATCCATTTGCTCCTAGCATGTGAAGGGTGTCCCTCCTACAAAATAATTTCTTGTAGGGTCCTGACTGGTTAGTTTTCGGTATCCACGCATAAATATTTAAATCTACTAACTTTCTGATTCTATATGCAGAAGATATGTGACCAATGAGGCCACAATAATGACATTTAGCATGTTAAGTGTTGAAGGTAGTGTGAGGTGCATGATTGGTAGGTTTTGGTTTTCTAGTATAGAAAAATGCATGCCTATTAGTCTTCTTGGGCATAGTCTTGGTATGGTTTGGTCTGACAGTGTTGGGCGTGTTCCGATGGTTTGGTAATTGACACGTGTTAGAATAGGAAGCAGCAACTTCAGGCCGTTTTCCTAAACTAATTTCCAACTTTTTGGAAGTGTCATATAATTTAGTATAGTCAGATGTAAGTGATTCTAATCTGACCTGTGCACACTGGAGACTCTTTCTCTCCTTAGATAGGTCTTCCTTTAACTGGATAATAGTTTTGTCTTTTTCTTCGGATAGCTTAACAGTCTCGTGTAACAACAATTTAATAGAAAAAAGCTCACCAGACTCATTTGAAGAGTCATTATCTCTAACATGATCTAGTAGGTCGGTAAGTCTTCCTATTCATCTTTGTACTCTTTGAGTACCTTCTTAGAGGTTTTATATTTGCTACGCAGTTTCCTGTAATCATCTAACAGTTCATTGAAAGCCTCTCCTAGTTGCTCAAAGATGAAATCATCATAAGGATCAAATAGAGGATTAGTAATTACTGATCATAAGACATCAAGCATATATTTGCAGCGTCATCTGATTGTTCATCTTCTGAGTCGCTGGCTTCACTTTCATGCCATATGCTTGTGTTGGCGTACTTCTTGATGTAGATTTCTTCAGATAGCCTTTGTCATATTTGCTGCTTTTTTTTGATGATGATGCTGAGGGACAATATTTCTTCATGTGTCATTTTTTCTTGCATCTGTAGCAAATAGGATCTTCCTCATTGTTGTTGTTGTTGTCTTTGTTGTCCTTTGTTCTCCTGTTAAATCTCATGAACTTCTTGAATTTTTTTACCAGAAGAGCTTGATCTTCAGAGTCGGAGTCGCTGTCGTCAGAATCATCTTCGATGGTTCTTCTATGTTGAGCCTTGAGAGCGATCGTCTTCTCTGACTTCTCCTTTGGTGTAGCATCTTCAAATTCTTGAAGTTCTAACTCGTGATGAGTAGCTTACCCATGATGTTTCTAGAGATATTGTTGAGAGGTCGTTCCCTTCAATGATTGTTGTAGCCTTTGGAATCCAGTTCTTTATAAGGGCTCGTAGAAGTTTGCGAATCTTCTCATGGTTACTATAATCCTTGCCTAGTGAAGACAGAGGATTTATAATATCCAAGAATCTTGTAAACATCTGAGTGACTGATTCACTTGGCTTCATTTTGAACGCCTCGTACTCCTGAGTAAGTCTGCTGATCTTTGACTCCTTGACTTGTGTTGTTTCTTCGTAGGTTACTTCGAGAAGTTTCTACACTTCGTTTGATGTTGTGCAAGTAGACACCCTGTTGAATTCAGTTTGTCCAAAGCACAAAATAAAGCGTTAATAGCACGTGCGTCAAGACTGGCCTTTTTCTTTTCTTCCTCTGTATATTTTGTAGAAGCATGGAAAATACTAAAGAAAATGACTCATGCGGGCAGGAAAGATCCATGCGGCTCAGAAAACGCATGCGGCTCAGGGAGTCATGCGACATAGGAAGCTATGCGGCCCAAGATATTTCATGCGGCTCAGAAGACACGTGGCCTGATAGTGCTCCCCTCCGACCATGCTGTATTTATTGCTTCGACGGCTGACCCCTCTGAAAAGGTGACAGCCCTGACACAAAGGCAGGTAATTATGACCCTGTCATAATGATGAATCTCTAGGGAAGAGGAAAGAAATCTCTGACACAAATCCCCCGAGAGCCATAAAAATGTCACGTGGCCTTGCCACGTGGGCGTTCGTATGCGGCTCGCTTCTCATGCGGCTCAGAATAAATCCTATGCGGCTCAGGCCATAGGAGCCTCATGCGGCTCGGGTAAAGGACTTCCCATGCGGCTCAGAGTGAATCCATCCTATGCGGCTCAGGCCACGAAACCCTCATGCGGCTCGAGCGAGGACTTCTCATGCGGTTCAAGAAGATCATATCCATGCAGCCCACAAGGATTACTCCTCTGTGGTTAGAGGACTCAAGTGAGGGCCACTGCCCACGCAGCCCTGACACATGGGCTCACATTCATATGCGGCTCACATTCATATGCGGCTCACTAGTCATGCGGTCCAGATCCCTCCAGCAGCTCCTAGGACACGTGTCCTAAACCGACTAATTCCTCAGATTTGCTGCCATTAACGATTGGGTCAGATTCCAATAAATCTGGGACACGTGGCAGAAGAATAGATCTGATTTATTCGCAGATCAGTATAAGGAAGATTTATTCGAATCAGCATTAATTGCTCGTAGGATTTGGTGTAATCTACACCTAATGGCCCAGATTCATCATAATTAAAACGAACGACCAAGATGGACCAATCTCCAAGCCGCCGCCATCTCCAAGAGCTAATCATTGGCAACCCTAATGATCACCTCCCACTATTATAAATAGCAAGGTGCCATTCCCTTGTAAGATATACAATTTAAAAGAGAAAAATACGTTTATACAGAGAGACTCCCCCATAGTCAGAGAAAAGAATACACAGAGAGAGAGAGAAGCCAGAAGAGCAACAGAGGAGCAAGAAGAGCATTTCTTCGTCAATGCCAACCATCTTTTCACAATGAGCCAAGGCTGCATACCGATCGTCCAAGGAGTAAGGCAGGGCTGCCGTCGCCTTCCCGAGCCTCTATCGTCACCCCCCAGAATCTAAAATAAACAATTGTACTTAGACTGCTGTACCTAGGTTTTCGTTCCTAGGCTTTCTTTGTACAAGCGAGTTTGTAACGTGAAGTAAAAGTTCGGTCCTCCGATAATTGTTCTGTTCTTTTATATTTCATGGCAAACACGATGGCGACTCTGCTGGGGACCAACTTCTCCACGGCTGAGGAGTTGGTGACGTAATCGGATGCAGCCAAGCTTGGCTCCACGCAACAAAAGATGGTCGCCCAGTTCGACCAACAGGCGTTCGAAGAAATGCTCTCCGACAAGAGCACTGGCCCGGTCCAGAAACGAGCCCGTACAAAGAAGGCCCGTAAGGAGTGGAGACCCCGATACTTCGTTCCTGCTGAAGCTCTTGCAGAGACACCCTCTGTTGTTCAAGACGGCGAGCAAGATTCCCCTGCAGCCCCACTTCAGATCGTAGACAACTCTGCTGTCCCCAAGTCCGGCAGAAGAAAACACTATGATGCTGGACTTGCAGGGGCAAAGAGGAACTCTATGAGATCCGAGCCGCATAAGGTTATCAGCCGCAGGAAGAAAGCTCATGCGGCTACATCCTCCAGCCGTATGAAGAAAACTCATGCGGCCATATCTGTCAGCCGCATAGCTTATGCGGCTACAGTTGCCAACCGCACGGATAAAACTCATGCGGCTATGGAAGTCAATCGCTTGCAGAAAACCCATGCGGCCACAATTGCCAACCGTATGCGGCCAGCCTGTACGGTCGTGACTCCTAGCCGCACAAAAACAATTCGTCCGACGGTAGAAGATAACCGCATGCAGACAGCCTGCACGGTACCCAACCCTAGCCGTATAGCATCCGCTCACGCTTCTCTCGATCAGTCTTCGACCGTCTCTCATGCGGTCCTGACCCTGATGGTTCTCTGGATGATAAACCAGATTATGTGGTATCCAACTTAGACTCCTCCTATTACGCACCCACAAGTGCTAAAAGGAGGAAGTCTAGGGCAGCACGGGCTCATCAGGCCCAGTCAGCTGTCCCAACCTCTGACTATTGGGGCATCCCATTGACTATCATGCGGGCCCCGAATGGGAAGTTGTATACAACCTCTCGAGTCCAGCCCCCGACGACAAACAGACAGAGTGGTTCCTCTGACCTGCGGGAGGCGATCCTCCAGAAACGCAAGGAAAGAAAAGGAGTGTCGGCGAGCAAAGAGTCCTCGCTTGGACATCGTTGCACCCAAATTATCGTCAATTGCTGTTGCAACAACGCGGCAGTGACGGAAGATCGGCCGTCCGTCTTCCAAAGGCTACAGCACCCGAACTCAGAAGATGACGCACCTCCTGTTGTCTCCTGCAATTCTGCTCAAAAGGTCCCCGCCGAAGGAGAAGGAAAAAGACGAGTATCTCCAGTCCCAAGATATCAACCACCACAGCTAAAAAACTATCGTCTAAGCGGTTGTCCTCTACTGGTGTATTCCAATACACCCGTTCAAAGACGAAATTTATCGAAATGGGAAATTCATTATCCACATCGCTGGGGGTTGAGGGAACTAGGGGTAGCACTCCTCTGAACATCCGCAATAATCCGATGTTTCAAAGAGCCGAGCCCGGACAAACAACTCTTCCATCAGGGGCAACAGACGCCGATGTCCCCGAGGACATTCATAACTCTCAAGACGAAGCAAGCTCTGAGGCTGGGGGTACGGCTCCCTCCGAATCCGAACCAGAAGACAATATTCTCACATATTCCGATGACTTCTCGGTACACGGGTACGACTCGGAGGGCACATCCTCGACCGTCCGTTCCATTACTCCTCACGTAAGGACGGTGTTCATGACGGACAGCAATCAAGGTGGTTCCAATGATCGCCAGCGCATCGACAATCTCGAAGCCATATTACTTGCTTTGGTCAAATCTGTAGACGAGATTAAAGCGGCCCTGCCCACTCTACAAGGAGGAGCGCCTGGTCAAATAAGCACGGGCCCTGCGGTCAATATGGATTCGAACTCAGCGGCACCAAACCCGGGCAATAATCCTCCCGAAGTAACATCCCCTACCACGACAGATGAAACCCGAGAAGTAAGAAGAGAGGTCCAGGAGCTCCGAACCATGTTCCATGCCCGAGAAAACGCTCAAGATCTCAGAATACGGCAACCATACCCTGCTAAATGGAAGGATGTTCTATTCCTACCAAGATATAAGCCGTTCATTATCAACCCGTATGATGGCAAAACCTCAGCAAGTCGGTACATCACTTACTTTGAGGTCACCACCGACCATCTGCCCCATGATGATGCGATCCTCACACGGTTATTCATCGGGGTATTGGAAGGAGTCGCCTTCGATTGGTACCGCAATCTACCGGACAATTGCATCCACTCCTTCGCCGGCTTCAAGCGTCTGTTCTTGGAACGATTCTACGAAGTAGGACAGGACGTCACTATGTCCACTCTCATGGACGTCGTCCAAGGGGAGAAGGAGTTGACAAGGAACTACATCGAGCGGTTCCGCCAAACCGCCATGAAGCTGCCTTCCGAAATCCAGATTCCTCTTTGATTGAAATTTGCCAAAAGAGACTGCTTCCAACGATCAGTCTCTGGATGGGCGAAAGTCAATTCAAAGATTGGAAGGCGTTCATCATCAGCGCCACAAGTGCCGAAGAACGACTGAAGAAGGCTCGCCAACTGGGAGTGCACATCTCAGAAGGAGAAAACAAGGGCAAGCGTCCCAACAACGATAATGGGGGTAACCCCTCCAATAATCGGGACAGCAAGGGAAAGCAGGCTATGGTGGCCGATACGGCCCAGAAGCCCGAGTCACAACCAGCAGACAAACAATGGCCTCAGATCACTTACTCTTTCGAAGACGGCCACGTCAAGCTTATCTTAGACATGCTCATACAAGGAGGTAGAATTCAGCTTCCTCCACCGAGACGGAAGCCTCGGCCGGCTGATTTGGAGAACCCAAAGTTCTGCCATTACCACCGTTATGTATACCACGCTACACAAGACTGCTACCAACTAAAACGGTACATCCAAAGCCTCATCGATTCGAACGCTATGGTCATCGACTTCGAAGAGGTAACCGTAGCAGCCAATATGGTGTCCGTGCAATTCGGCAGCTTCCCCCGACGGAGGCTCAAGACGGAGTAATCCCCGTCCCTCTGGCAACGATGGAGATTACCAATCTTCTACCTCCCCGGGAACAGGCTGCTGGTCTAGTACCTCTCACCACCTCACGAGGGGAGGTCATGTGGGTCCATCAGACTTGGTGTCAGAAGTAACTCGGCCCACACCATCTCCCACTAACAAAAAGAGTAGAAAAATCAGGACCTGCCACACAATCTCAGCAGACAACGAGGAAGCTACAGCCATCGTCATGCGGTCCGGAGCGCAATCCCAACCTGTGCTTGACAGCCCAGCTGAAAATCATCAACATACTACAACTGATGCTCCGGGACGGCTCAGCCTTCGACGACCGACAAGCCTAGGCCGAAGGAGACTCGCTTCGACAAATCCCTCCGAAAGGACGCAGCCCAAGGGCTAGAGAGGCCCTATAACTTTGACATCTTAGCACAATTGGCTAACACTCCAGCCAAATTGTCACTATACGAACTCCTAAGGTCTCCAAG
The DNA here is from genome assembly GCA_029216955.1 of Iris pallida. Lineage (NCBI taxonomy): Eukaryota > Viridiplantae > Streptophyta > Magnoliopsida > Asparagales > Iridaceae > Iris > Iris pallida. The sequence goes on along the minus strand of JANAVB010039359.1, from coordinate 195,305 downwards.
GACGTTAGTATTGCATTGAGCGAAGCACTCCAAAATGCCGATGCCAATCTCGCTCAATCCAACCTCACCGGGGAGGACTCACCCGTGGATCCCCAAGACAGTGCCTGCACGGAAGCAATGCCCAACATCGTCTTCACTCCGCAGGACATGCTCATCAAAACCAACCTACATGATCGCCCGCTATACTACACGGGATACATCGGCGACGTGAAGGTGGATCGGATGCACATTGATCCTGGCTCTTCCATAAGCATCATTCCGAAGGGTCTGCTATATCATCTCTGCATCCAATGCATCGCCTGACACCTACAAGCACCGCCATTAGCGGTTTCAATTCGGGCAGGAGCTACCCTATTGGGAAGATTCTTCTGAAGTCAAATTGGCGACCTCCAATCCAAAATCACCTGCTACGTCATAGATGCAGACACTTCTTATAACTTCCTCTTGGGGCGCCCATGGATACACGATTACATGATCGTGCCTTCCATGCTACACCAGTGCTTCAAATATGTCGACAAACACGGCTTCGTGAAGACAGAATTTGCTGATATCGATCCCTTCAAAGGGGTCGAATCCTACTACTCAGACTTTGCCTATACGAAAAGTCGAAGAGGCACCTTGATGAAGGAAATGAACAAGCTAGTACCGAAATGGCTACATGATCCGAAGGACCCCTGACGATCCACCTCCAAGCTCGTAAATCGGGCAAGTCCGCACCCCTCACCGCCACTCTACGGAAGGACGCGATCAGCCTTTCGGCACAAGAGGAACAGATGATAATCCGGCTGCCAAGGTCCGACCAAGTGCCGAGACCCACAACGGGGCCACTGACAATCTGACTGCCGAGAGTCAGTCAACCCCAAACAGGAAAGCTCAATCCCTCCGACAAGCCGCTGACGATACGCCTTCCAAGAAGGGTCGTCACCTTGATGCAAGGTCTGACACTTCCAGCAAACCAGCCACTCTTCGCCTCACATCAAAGGCCAAACTGGGGGTCGCCAGTCTGCCAATAACTCTACGCTCTGCTCCATCAACTGAACCACTGACAATCAAGCTTCCTAGGTCGTCCTTTCAGTCTTCGTTCACACAGGGGGTAGCCGAAGAGGAACCGGAGCTAGCCAAGTATATGGCTACCCACACCAATGTCCCCTCCGCTGATGATATAATCCTCCTAGAAAAGATACCTTACTTCATCAATAAAGGGTTATCTTTGAACTACACCGAGCTCAATAAGCTACGTACAATGTATGCTATGGAACACGGTATAGGCGCTCACCTACACACACAGGTGAAAAGGTGTACACCGCGATCCAGCTTACTCCAGTAGAAGACGCTTACCGAATATTCGAGGGAGGAGATCATCCGATCAACTTCGGCCGAACGAACAATCCGCATCCCCTCACTATAGAAGAAGTCGACCACGGGTTAGATGCCGGGAGACTGCCTCTGTATCTCTATAGCCCTCAATCCAAATATCTCATGCAGAAACAGGGGTATGATCTAGAGACGACACCAGGATTGAACTATGGCACTGGGTGACGATTACCGTTGAAGCCGCCAGTCCCAGCGGGCAAACCACGGAACTACTATAACAAAACTCGATGCGGGTTAGGGTATGTAACGCCTACTACGACCCCTGAAAGTTCAGATGAAGAATGCGACTGGCAGTCACATTCAACCGGATCACTAACTTCCGACTCAGATACCAGCATCGGAGATATGGTTAGACAAGTCATGTCAGTCAACATGGCATTCGTCGACGCTTATGAGGAAGACGAAGACATCCCCGAAATCCTCGAGCTAGAGCCATGGGCCCAGCAATTAGACGCACAATGGGAAAAGCGGTTCGAACTGAGAGAACCTCCTACTGAAGATGAGGTCATACAAGTGGATCTCAGCAGCGAATCTTCTCCAAAACTGATTTTTATCAGTAAAAGCCTAACTGACAAAGAACGGGAGTCGTTGTTAAGACTTGTCAGAGAGTACATTGATGTGTTCGCCTGGAGCTATAAAGACATGCCAGGGTTAAATCCTGACATCGCTCTTCACAAACTCAATATTCGACCAGATGCGAAGCGCGGTCAAGCAACAACAGCGACGCTTCGTCCAGGCATTATGGACACGATCGAAGCTGAAGTCAACAAACTGATAGCCAGCAGTTTCATTCGTGAGGAGCAACATCCCGATTGGGTCGCCAATATAGTACCCGTCCTAAGAAGAATGAGAAGATTCGAATCTGCATCGACTTCGCAACCTGAACGAGGCATGCCCCAAAGATGAATTCCCCATTCCTATCACAGACATCATGATCGACAATACCTGGCTTCGAACGCATGTCATTCATGGATGGCTTCTCGGGGTACAACCAAATCAAAATGTCTCCTGACGACGAAAAGCATATCATTCCGAACACCGATTGGCACGTACTGCTACACAGTCATACCTTTCGGTTTAAAGAATTCTTGCACCACATATCAAAGAGCCATGAGCATCATCTTCAGAGACCACTTACGCAAGACGGTAGAGTGCTATGTTGACGATATAGCCGTCAAGAGCCGTAGCAAGGGAGACCATCTGCAGGATCTAAGGACGGTATTCGACCTAATACGAACGCACAATTTGAAAATGAACCCTACGAAGTCCTTCCTGGGCGTATCCAGCGGGAAGTTCTTAGGCTTCATCATCACTGCAAAGGGTATCCATGTAGATCCTGAGAAGACAAGCAATCATGGAGATGGGTCCCCTGAAAAATCTTCGCGAACTCAGAGGCCTTCAAGGGAGGTTAGCTTACATCAGAAGGTTCATTTCCAACCTCTCCGGGCGATGCCGACCATTCACGCACCTCATGAAGAAAGGAGTCTCATTCGTATGGGACGAGGAATGCCAGCGTGCTTTCGACAGCATCAAAGAATATTTGTTAAATCCTCCGGTCTTGGTAGCCCCAGTCCCTGGAAAACCATTCCTGCTCTATGTACGAGCAATGGAACACTCCCTCGGTGCCCTGTTGGCACAAAACAACGATGCAGGCCACAAACAAGCCATATACTATCTCAGCCGAATGATGGTTGGACCCGAGCACCGATATACCGCGGTTGAGAATGACTGCCTCGCCTTGGTGTTCGTCATTCAGAAGACGCGACACTATGTCACCGGACAAATGATACATGTGATCTCACGGGTCAACCCTCTCAGAGTCCTCATGACCAAACCAGGGGCACTTAGCTCTCGACTCGCTACATGGGCAATATTGCTGTCCCCTTATCATATGATCTTTGTCCCACAAAAGGCAGTCAAAGGTCAAGCCCTGGCGGAGTTTTTAGCAGCCCACCCAGGCTCGGAATCCTCCAGAATATACGAAGAGATCCCAGACGAGGTCGTCGACTCGCATGTAACCTCTCACGAGGCTATATGGCGAATGTTCTTTGACGGTGCTTCAAGGACCGGACCTAAAGGCAATATAGTCGTCGGAGTCGGGGTAGTGCTGGTCTCCTATTCCGGATTGGTGATCAACCGCGCCTATTCCCTCACAGAACCCTGCTCTAACAATGTGGCCGGGTACAACGCTCTGGTCATTGGCCTCCAACTTGTAAGAGAGATGGGGGTAGAATACCTTGAAGCATACGGCGATTCCTAACTGATCGTCAATCAGATCCGGGGTTCGTACGAGGTCCGCCACGAAGACATGATCCCTTATCACCAAATAGCGATCGATATCATCTCGTCATTTGAGGGGTTCTTCATCGAGCACGTCCCCAGACTCCGAAATATTGAAGCCGATGCCCTAGCTGGTCTTGCCGCTTCCCTAGCAGTTCCGAATTATGATCGCTAGTCAGTGGAAGTGATAGGCTATGAACTGGTCTGTCCCAAAAACAAGGTGCAATTCGTGGCAAGTTATTCCGTACAGACGATCAATGAAGCACCAGACTGGAGACAACCGTTCATCAACTTCATCGTCTACGACATCATGCCCGAGAACCCAAAGGAAGCTACTTCCATCAGGCGACGTTCTCTCAGATTCTTCTACGATATAGAGAAAAATGCTGTATCGCCGTTCCTACGATGGATTACTGCTTCGGTGTCTGTCAAACGCAGAAGCCAAAAAAGTAGTACGAGAAGCTCATGACGGTGTCTGCGGGGCCCACCAGCCCGGCCTAAAACTACAAGATCGTCTTCGCCGAATAGGATACTATTGGCCCACGATGGTGGCAGATGCAATCGAATATGCTAGAAAGTGCAAAGCTTGTCAAGTCCACACGAACTTCATTCACCAACCATCCGAATTTCTACATCCGACAGTGGCATCCTGGCCGTTCGAAGCATGGGGAATGGATATCATTGGTCCAATCACCCCACCTTCCTCCCGACGACATCGCTTCATACTTGCGATCACTGATTACTTCTCCAGATGGGCGGAAGCTGTCCCACTCGCCGAAATCAAGACCTCAAACGTAATCAGCTTCCTCAAGCATCACGTCATCTACCGCTTTGGACTGCCCCGAAGGATCATCCATGATAATGGTCTACAGTTTGCAAGCCACGCATTCTATCGGTTTTGCGATAAACACCGTATTCAGAATACCGCTTCGACGCCGCACAACCCGGCAGCAAACGGGTTGGCAGAGGCATTCAACAAAACAATCATCAAACTTCTCAAGAAGTTTATCTCCTCCAACAAACGTGACTGGAACGAAAAGCTCGGCGAATGCTTATGGGATTATCGCACCACGGTCCGAACTGCCACCGGGAATACACCATTCTCCTTGGTATACGGAAGTGAGGCAGTCCTCCCCTTGGAGACCCAGATCCCCTCACTACGTGTTGCCCTCACACATCAGTTGACAACCGACGACAACCACCAGCGTCGCCAGCAAGAGTTAGAGGCCTTAGATGAAAAGCGCCTCCTAGCTCAGCAAAGGATCGAGCTGTACCAAGCACGCATCTCAGGAGCCTTCAACAAGAAGGTCAAAATCAGAACATTCCAAGTGGGCGATCTTGTTCTGGCAGTCCGGAGGCCAATGGTCATGACTCACAAGACCGCCGACAAGTTCCAGCCAAAATGGGAAGGCCCATTTATCATAGAGACAGTATTCTCCAACGGTGCTTACCGCCTCGCCAAGCAGAACGGAGACTTGCTCATGTTGCCCGTCAACGGCAAGTTCCTGAAGAAATATTATGTTTAAACAACATTCTCCAGATTCTCGAGTCACGTACCCGCTGGTACCACTGAACTCGCTCCAAAGATTTTCCAGATTATCGAGTCACGTACCCGCTGGTACCACTGAACTCACTCCATAAATTTCCAGATTATTGAGTCATGTATCCACTGACACCACTGAACTCATCTGCATAGTTTTCCAGATTCTCGAGTCACGTACCCGCTGGTACTACTGAACTCACACTCACCATTCTCCAGATTCTCGAGTACGTACCCGCTGGTACCGCTGAACTCACACTCACCATTCTCCAGATTCCCGAGTCACGTACCCGCTGGTACCACTGAACTCACACTCACCATATTCCAGATTTCCGAGTCACGTACCCGCGTGTACCGCTGAACTCATGCCCTTCTTCCACAAAGATATCCCTAAATTTCCAAGTCATGTACCTGCTGGTACCTCTAAACTTACACTTTGATTCCAACATTCATGGATTGTCGAGTTATGTACCCATCGGTACCCCTGAACTTACACCCTGGTCACTCTTTTAAAAGAAAGTCATGTATAACCATACCGCTGAACTTTCTTCCTACAGGAGATCCTCCCTCATGATCTAATACCTGCACTCCCAGTACACAACAAAGGTAATGGGTCCACGAACTTCCAAGACGGCCATGTCCTCATTACCTCTGAGCCGTTCCACTTCCGCCAAAAACAAATCACCCCCTACGTGGAACTTCCATGTCCTCATTACCTCTGAGTTATTCTATGTGCCCTCCTTCATTGAGCCCACTCCTGTCATGTCCTTATTACCTCTGAGTAGGAAGGCTCTGTCGAAGAAACCTTCATGCTTGCCATGTCCTTAGTACCTCTGAGTAAGTATGTTCGTTCCCTTCAACTTGTTGCCCGTATCCAAAACCAGGGTACGTTAGGGGCAACGGGTCCATACAAAATATCCCAATAGAATAATCATTACACAACAAAAGAATGAAGCAAATATATTCCATTCATTCATAAATCAGTTACATCTACACAGTTACAGGAAAGTTCTTCATGCAGACAAGAAGATAGGCAAAAAGAAGCAAAGACAACAGATAGACATTTATGAGAAACCTAAAAAAAAAACCCTAGCCACAGAAGTGCGTATACAACTCCTTCAACCACCTTACATATGAAGGATGCAGTTGAGGAAGATCCTCGTCCAGAATAGGGGAATCAGAATTCCCAGCGCTGCCACCCTCAACAGTCTCGATAGTGGGGAGGACGTCGTCCCTCTCAGACGCTGATTCTTCTTTCATCACCTCCTCCTTAACAGAGGGAGGCCCCTGATTGATGCCAGGGAGCGGCGGCTCCTCTACCACTGCAATCTCAGCGTTCGGTGGAGACACTACAAGAACCAAAAGACGAAAAAGAAGTGATGACGAATGATAAAAAAAACAGTCAGAGGATATTCAGAAGGGTTCATGCGGCCCGTTGAAGACAATTTTTCCGCGGCTCGGACATGGAATATATTCTATACGGCATAGGACGTATATACGGACCACGAAAATTGAAAAGCTCACATCAAATGATTATGCACGAAGTAATACAGCAGAACAGCATCTGTGAGGGTTCCAAAGCACCCAATCTTCCACACAGTCCTTACCTTCGACGACAACATGAACGTCAAGACGAACGGGGGGTGCGGCAGTTGAAGACGAAGCTGACTTCCTACTCTTCGCCACAGCTTTCTTCACTGCCTTGGAAGCCCTAGGTGCCATCGTGTCTGTCGGTCAGAAGAAGAAAGCAAGACAAAAATCTTAAATCAAGAAGAGTCCGAGAGAGAAATCCCTCCAAAAACCCTTCCATTTATAGAGGACCAAGACCGACGCCTCGTACAAAGAAGTCGACTCTTCGACTATCGATGCAGACCAGATAATTAAAGATCAGAAACTCTTGGGATCCTGCCCCAAAAAAGGGTTTGCATGCATGACATAATGACATGGCAAGGAACTATGCGGCAGAGATATCCCTGTAGTTTAAAAGTCTCCCGCGGCTAAGCCATCCATGCGGCTTGAAAGTCTCTGCGGCTGAACGAATCTATGCGGTCAAGATATCCATGAGGTCAGAGTGTCATATGCGGCCAGAAGAATATGCATCCATGCTTCTTATTCAAAGTATTTCAATTTTACAAATTGAAAACTTTGAAGGGGGTCCTGTAGAAGCATGAAAAATACTAAAGAAAATGACTCATACGGGCAGGAAAGATCCATGCGGCTCAGAAAACGCATGCGGCTCAAGGAGTCATGCGGCATAGGAAGCTATGCGGCCCAAGATATTTCATGCGGCTCAGAAGACACGTGGCCTGATAGTGCTCCCCTCCGACCCATGCTGCATTTATGCTTCGACGGCTGACCCCTTTGAAAAGGTGACAGCCCTGACACAAAGGCAGGTAATTATGACCCTGTCATAATGATGAATCTCTAAAGAAGAGGAAAGAAATCTCTGACACAAATTCCCCGAGAGCCATAAAAATGCCACGTGGCCTTGCCACGTGGGCGTTCGTATGCGGCTCGCTTCTCATGCGGCTCAGAATAAATCCTATGTGGCTCAGGCCATAGGAGCCTCATACGGCTCGGGTAAAGGACTTTCCATGCAGCTCAGAGTGAATCCATCCTATACGGCTCAGGCCATGAAAGCCTCATGCGGCTCGAGCGAGGACTTCTCATGCGGTTCAAGAAGATCATATCCATGCGGCCCACAAGGATTACTCCTCTGTGGTTAAAAGACTCAAGTGAGGGCCACTGCCCACGCAGCCCTGACACGTGGGCTCACATTTATATGTGGCTCATATTCATATACGGCTCACTAGTCATGCGGTCTAGATCCCCCAGCAGCTCCTAGGACACGTGTCCTAAACCGACTAATTCCTCAGATTTGCTGCCATTAAAGATTGGGTCAGATTCCAATAAATCTAGGACACGTGGCAGAAGAATAGATCTGATTTATTCGCAGATCAGTATAAGAAAGATTTATTCCAATCAGCATTAATTGCTCGTGGGATTTGGTGTAATCTACACCTAATGGCCCAGATTCATCATAATTAAAACGAACGGCCAAGATAGACCAATCTCCAAGCCGCCGCCATCTCCAAGAGCTAATCATTGGCAACTCTAATGATCACCTCCCACTATTATAAATAGCAAGGTGCCATTCCCTTGTAAGATATACAATTTAAAAGAGAAAAATACGTATATACAGAGAGACTCCCCCATAGTCAGAGAAAAGAATACACAGAGAGAGAGAAAAGCCAGAAGAGCAACAGAGGAGCAAGAAGAGCATTTCTTCGTCAACGCCAACCATCTTTTCACAAGGAGCCAAGGCTGCATACTGATCGTCCAAGGAGTAAGGCAGGGCTGCCGTCGCCTTCCCGAGCCTCTATCGTCACCCCCAGAATCTAAAATAAACAATTGTACTTAGATGCTGTACCTAGGTTTTCGTCCCTAGGCTTTTTTGTACAAGCGAGTTTGTAACGTGAAGTAAAAGTTCGGTCCTCCGATAATTGTTCTGTTCTTTTATATTTCATGGCAAACATATTTGTCATGGGGTTTTTCAACTAAAATACCATCAACATTAATATGAGGTATCTTTTTATAGCCATCAATAACTACAGACCATAAGTCAAAATCAAGAGATTTCAGAAAGAAACTCATACGTGTTTTCCAATAAGTATAGTTTGTGCCGTCAAACAGTAGAGGTCTGTTTGTGGCTTGGCCTTCACTTGTGAATTTTACAGTTGCCATGTGTAATACTGTGATCTATATAACAATTAAATATAACTGTAATTTTACCTTGCTTTACTTGTATAATGTGCTCTGATACCAATTGTAGGAACAATTGGGATCAGAATATAATACCTCTAGATGGAGAGCCTGCTCTGATACCAATTATAGGAACAAAATCATAAAGCAGAATACTCTAGAGGAAGGGTGAATAGAGTAGGCAGCAGAATATTGCTAATTAAAAATCTTGTTAGTAGTTAGATCACAGATATAAAAATAATCACAAAGTAAATGAAAGAAATTAAAATGATCAGAAGGCAAACGGAAACACCAAGATTTATACTGGTTTTCCACTTGTGAGGACTAGTCCAGTCGGAAGAACTCTAACTTCCAGTTGAATCCACTATTGGAAAATTCTGCAAGTTTTCATACGAAGTCCTTGCAACTTCTAGACGCGAGCTTTCATATGAATAACTCGACCAACTTCAATTGTGAAGAGTTGAATCTTCTATCAGGCCTCTGATTACAATCGCTCTTGAAACTACTAGACCGCACCGCACTGGCAAGTCGACTAGAAGATTATAACTGGCTTGGATTTGAAAATAAAAGCTTTTTAGAACTCTTTGGAAGAATGTAAGCTTAATAAGAGAAGATATTGAAAGTGAAAATGATCGAAATGATTACTCTAACAGAATTCGGGCAGAATTCGGACAGAACTCTTTGTAACAAACCACAACTGAAGGATGACAAAGTTCAAATCAAACGTTCACTAACATTCTACTTGGCCGGACTCTGGCCGAACTCTGGCCGAACTCGAGCCGAGTTCTGCTAGGGTTCTGCCAGTTCATTTTGAGAAAAATTAATTTTGGCTTTTTGAAAAGTCCTTCAGAAGCTTTTTGTAACAAGGATGTTTTTCAAAAACATAGGTCATTTTTAAAGAGATAGGTCAGTTTTGAAAAACAATTCCGAACAGCCTATTAGCCAGTACGACTTGGTGTACAATGTATTCCTAGACTCAATAAAATGAAAAATTATATTGCTTTGACAGAAATACATTTGGAATGGCAAACGGCTTCAGTCTTGAACATCGTAGATATCCATTATTGAGCAGTGTTAAAAATATCATAGATAAACATCTGAATTGACTTATATTATATCGAGACAGAGTTTGATCAATTATTAAAATCAGGTTTGACTATGACCAATGGGACAACACCTTCAAATGCGGGGAGCACGCAGCCAGGGTGTAGATGGGTATAGAGATGAGCACGTGATTAATTAGAATAATCTTGTCAGCTGGAGATAAAGTAGCATTATGCCACCCGGCAAGTTTATTCCTGATTCGAGTGATCAGGGTCTCAAATATGCCAGCGTTGGATCTACCGTACAGGAGGGGGCACCCAGATAATTGAACGGAGGATGGTCGACTGAAAAGTCAGTTAAGTGGGCTAGTCTCATTCCGTACTCTTTTTTGATATTGTGGTGAGCATAGATGACGCTCTTGGATGGGTTGATCTTCTGACCAGAGCAGGTGGAGTACCTCTGCAGGGTGTGTTGGACCACTGCCACCGCTCCTTCTTCCCCGGACGAGAAGATGAGAAAATCATCAGCAAAAGCCAGATGAGTGATTATTGGGCATCCGCTGGAAGTGTAATAGTGCTGGAAGTTCGTAGTGTTGACCATGTTGTTGAGGTTCCTACTCAGGGCGTCGGCCGCTATGATGAAGAATGTGGATGATAGTGGGTCTCCTTGTCTAATTCTACGACTCGATTTGAAAAATCCCTCGGCCTAGCCATTGATGATCGTGGAGAACCAAGAGTTGCTGATGGATCTCCACACTAAGTTGGTCCAGTTCTCGGAGAAGCTGAATGCCCTGAAGACCCAGATCATAAATTGCCAATCCAGTCTGTCATAAGCTTTCTCCATGTCTATTTTGACTGCGATGTTTCCCCCTCTAGCAGAAAACTTCATGCAGGTTATTAACTCTTGGGCTAGCATAATATTGTCCTGGATGTTCCTTCCATGCACAAATGCTCTGCTCTTCAGAGATGATCTTGGGGAGGATCCCTGCCATTCTGGTAGCAATAATTTGGGATATGATCTTGTTGATGAAATTACACAGGCTGATGGGTCGAAAGTCACGAAAGGTCTCCGAATTTTCTTTTTTCAGGATGAGGATAAGTTTGGCGCTAGAGATAGCTTTGGGGTAAGTGGCTCCTTCGAAGAATGCAGTGGCCGCTTCGGTGATGTCCTGTTTGATGATATCCTAGCATTTGCGAAAGAAGACACCCAAGAACCCATCCGGACCGGGAGCGCTATGCTCGTTGAGTGCCCAAACTGCCTCTTTTACTCCTGGACGGGGGGGTGTGCTCGAGCTGGACGTTGTCAGCGTCAATAACAAGAGAGGGGATTTGATCCTGGAAGGCGTTGTCTTTGTGAACCATTTCTTGGAGAATATTGGAATAGAAGTTCGTAGCGTCCGCTTGGATGCCTTTCTGGTCAGTAATGATGTTTCCGCTCTCGTCGGTAGTGTGGTGGATCGATAGCTTATGTCTTCGCCCGTTGACGCAGGCATGGAAGTATTTTGAGTTTTTGTCCTCGTCACTATCCCATTTCAATCTGGTTTTTGCTTCCAAAAGTCGGTCTCCACTTTAATCCTAAATTTGAGCATGGCCTTGGTGAGGTTGAGGGCAGTCCTAGCCGCCGGGGACTGATCCGATGTGAACCTGGCTTCAACACGGGTTACGTCATCCTCGGCGACCCGAACGGCTTGAAAGATGTCCCCAAAAGCTAGTTTGCTCCAGTTAGACAGGGCTTTCCTGGTCGCCTTGAGCCTGTTGCTCATGCGGGAAAGGGGGGGGAGAATCCTCGCTATTCCACGCATCTGCGACGATGTCCAAGAATTGGGGGTGCTCAGTCCAGAGGTCGAGGAATTGGAAATTCTTTTTGGATGGGCTAGTATTGTTTTTAATTTCCACTAGCAGCGGGGCATGGTCGAATTCAGCAGAGTTGAGGTGGGACAGGTTGGTGGTGATCCCCATTCCGTGCCAGAGGACGTTTGTGAGGGCTCTGTCGAGACGGAAATACTAACGGCGGTTGCCTTCTTGCATATTGCACCAGGTGAAGACGTTGTCGGTGAACCGGAGCGGTGCTAAATTGGCATTGAAAATGAAGTTGTTGAAGTCTTGCATGGCCTGGATGGGAGGGGGACGGCCCCCGATTTTCTCCTCTCTGCAGGTGAGCGCATTAAAGTCTCCAATTGTAAACCCCCTAATTTATTAATTTATTAATATTAATTTTGTGTAATTTTTTTGTTGCTAAAATCATATATGCATAATATTAGGAGTGTAATGTATAGTATGGGTGTAAGTTATATAATATACTTATATGTGTGTATATATGTATGTGTGTATGTGTTGATTTATTAAGGTGTATATATTTATATATACATATATGTTGGAATATATGTGCATAAATATATCTAATTATTGTATTATTGAAAAGAGTTTTTAATTAGAAATAATAAATAAAATAGAATATAGTTAAATATAGTAATAATAGAAAATAGAATATAGTTATTAAATATAGTAATAGAAAATAGTTATTAAAAAAAGGGAAGGAAAGAATAAGAAAAGAAAAAGAAAAAGAATGAAAAAAATTTAAAAAAAGGGAATGAAAAAAAAAGAAATGAGAAAAAAAATGAAAAGGAAAGAAAAGAAAAGAAAAAAAAAAGAAAAAAAAAAAAAAAAAGAAAAAAGAAAGTCAACTACCCATAAAGGGGAGGGCCCCACCCTCTCCATGGTTGCTGCAGCAACCGAACACAATTCTTAACCCGTGGGCCATCGGATTCGTATTGGTAAAATAGTAGTAATAGGATTTTCGTCCCACTTTTTATATATAACTTCCTCCATAGACCTCAAAACCCTAGACTCCCAAAATGAAAATTGCGGAATAACATACCCTCTTCGCCTACGAGTTCGTTTCACCAGCGACGGAGTTGTGTGTGCGCGACAAATGGAGCGTCGAAAGTCAGCCCCTCCTCATCCACGGAGCAGTTTTCCCACTCAAGGTACCTACTTTCCGACGACGTAACTTTTTGCTCGTAGCACCGATTTTTGATCCGTAAGATTTTCTAGAAAGTAGACTTTACCCTCTTCGAGTTCCTCTAGATGGATTTTGACATAACCATCTAGATGGTTCAAAAAATCGAACCGAAGTTAGCAAAAAAAAATCTATTTTTAGGACTGTTAAATTCAATTCTAAACGACAACTTGTCGGACAATCTTCTTGCTGTGCAGTAAAGAGTTGTAGAAACTAATCAAAAATAGTAAAAAACAATATAACCGAGATCACAACGCATCTTCTGGATCGTCGTTTCGATTAACGTGTAAAAAGTAAATTGATGTTGAAGTTGGAGAAAAACCTGTGTTAATTTATATAAAATTTCTAAATTTTTCTCGATACGGCGTGCGCCCCGACAAAACGGGCGACATGGTCGTGCGCTATACACATCGAAAGGCGCATATGGACGTTGCTGACGTGTGGGAACTGACGTAACTCAGTTTCGTCGTATGTGTGCGACGAAATCAGTCCGTATCCGTCAAAGTACCCCCGTATCGCCAATTTGCAAACTTCGCCCTAACTTCGTGTACAGTCGTCGATTTGAGACAAAACTTGCGCCAACAGGCCCGGATCGAAATTCTGGTCTTGTGTGCCAAGTTTGGTTCGATTCTGAGAAGGTCGAATCTGAACCCCTTTTTGACGGGCCTGCGACCCACTCAAACGGACGATTTTGTACACGGCTCATCGAAATCCAAAACTGGACATACCGTTGTGTTCCTCTACTCAAATTGAATCTATAGACATATAGTTTGACAAATTTAGAGACCATAGACTTTGGTACACGTTTCGGTGCAAAACGGGTCCAACGGTGGACATCGTTTTGACCCAAAATTATGATTTTGCCCCTGTTCCAGAATTAGACTTTTGGACAGGCGTTTCCTAGTATATCTTTTACATCGAGTGCGTTATTGATGTTTGTGTCAGCGTCCGGAGTTGTTTGGAGATTGTGACGTTTCTTGGCTGACATTGTGATTACCTAGACTTGCCACTTTGCACCATCAGGCAAGATATCTTGTCACTTTACTCTGTGATTATTATTCTTATTTTAGTTGTTATTTTTTGTATTTCTTATTTCTTGATATTATAAAACTGTACGTCCAAGTCACACTTGGGTGCAAGCGACTCTATCGGTCGTTTTTCTCGCTTTATTATTTCCCTTGCATTGACTTAGTCTAGTGACCACCCATTGATGTTGAGGTATTGGTATATCTCACACGGCCTTGACACTTGTCTTACCACATTATGTGAGTCACATGTAGGACACGTATCCTCGTAGTCGGCTGGCCACCGATACGTATGGAGCGTGCGACGGATAGGAGTAACTGCCAATAGAATTCCATGCTAGAAGACTTGGCGGATACTAGAGGTTCATGAGTCATAGATGTGACCCTAATAGGCATTAGGTAGGAAGAACAGTTCCTTAATGTATGGATCATATATGCACTGTCCTGATAGCCAGTTATCTCCAGTGGGAGGTACGGTCCTGATAGTCGGTTATCTCCAGTGGGAGGTACGGTCCTGATTGTCAGTTATCTCCAGTGGGAGATACGGTCCTGATTCCTGATATTCCTGATCCTGTCCATGCGTCAAAGGCTTGTTCTTATTGCATTATCACTGTAGACTGGTTAGGCACCTGATTGCATACATATTTCTTTCTTTATATTATATATCACAGTTGGCATGGTATTTTCTTGTATCTTGCTATGTCCCTCTGAGGACCTGGTTATCTCTCCAGGATTAGATGACTTCCCGCAGAAATACGGAGCAGCCCTGGATCCAGCTTACATTGATACCGAGTCAGTTCCTACTGATTTCTAGTCTATTCTTTGTTTGAGACATTAGTGGATTATTTTTACATCTATTTTCTTCTATTTTGCGGAGGTTGGACTCCGATCTGGTGAGACTATTTACATAGCTTTAGAGTGAGCATGTTCACCCGATTTTCTTTTGATACTCTTATCTATTATTTGGACTCTATATTCTTCTTGTTGAGCTGTGATGAGATTAGATTATGTTATTCTGGCCTGTGATTATTTTATTTACAGCTTATGTACATATATGAGGATCCCATATTTTGGAGTATTCTTCGTATATGTGCAGCTGGCATGTTCACGTTCTTGGTCCTATGTATTATGGCACTAGAGCGTTACACCAATGCAAAGCCAAGGGGAATTGCTGTGATTTAGTGGATATTTAGGAGATCATTCCAGAGGTGTTTCGTTCTAAGAAATCACAGCTGCCGTGGACCGCCGAGATGATGGTGCAT
>JANAVB010039359.1:0-175000 GCA_029216955.1 Iris pallida | reverse complement strand
GCTCGCCGTCCCCTCGCCTCCTCCTATCCCCTTCTTTTTACCCCCCTCCTTCGGCGGAGGTGGTCCCCTCCCGCAGCCTTCGCCAGCCTCCATCGCCCTACTCCCCCTCCTTTGGCCCTCTCCTCCTCCTACCACGTGGCTCCTCCCTATGATGGCATTTGTCAATTCCCCTACGCAGAGGTTTCGTGTGCGTTGGTTGTCGAGCCAGGTTCCTCGCCCCCCCTTTCTGCTCTCCGTCTACTGTTCTAATTTCAAATCCCCCAACAAATGCCTCAGATAGCGCGGGGCCCTCAGAGCCAGCCTTTGGCGCTGGGACCTCGTCGTTAATTAGCGTGAGCTGCTTGGCGCTTGCAGCCATTGGCGCGTGTGGTGTGCGTCCTACCCCCGAGCTAGGTGGTGCAGCTTCCTCTAGCCCACCTGGCACTTCTCTGGCGGCGTGCTACTTGTCTTGCGTCGTCTCTTTGGCGTTGGTGCCATTTCATCATGACCGTACCGATACTCCTCTCAGCGCTTCTCATCTTCCGGCCTTTGAGTCTCGAATCTTGAACTCCATGGTTTGGATGCATCCTCCCCTTGGCGTCTCTCAGCCTCAGGCAGCCGACACCCATGTGCCCCCTCGTGACGCTCCCCTCCCTCCTATGATCGGCCAACCGGTGCAGAAGTCAACGGCCCCCTCCGTCTCAGGAGGTCAGTCTCCCCTGCTACTTCCTATGCCGACAAGGTTAGGCCTCATAGTGCTGCAAAGAGATCATCGATCACCTTGGACGTGGAGCTCCCAGATATAGATTACTCCCCTTCATCAGAGGATATCTCAGCATCGTTCTCTTCATCTGATTTGGCGACCCTATACGAGAGATTCTCATCCACCTTTGTGTTAAAATTCCCTACGGGTTGCCTGAAGTTAGCTCGGGTGCAAGAAGATGTTGCCTCTTGGAGCCTCACATCCGATTACAGGGTCGCCCCACTGGCCCCAAACACATTCTCCTGCATCTATCATCGACGAAAGGTTATAAGAGGGTCCAGACTTAGGGCACGGGCAGGATCGACTCTCACGCCCTGACTATATCCAAATGGTTACCGGATTTTAACACGAAGGAAGATTATCCCATCGTATCTATATGGGTTACCCTCCCCAACCACCCACTCATCTGTTTGTTTCGGTAGCTTTGAAAAGGATCGTCAATTCCTTTGGCACCTACGTGGCGATGGCCGAGGAAACCCGTAACCTAACCAAAGCTAATTATGCCAAAGTTTGCATGGAGCTTGACATTTTGAAGGACCTCCCCAAATCAATCCAAATCTCGCTTGGCAATGAGACTCACATTCAACACCTTATTTACGATAACAATATTATCTACTGCAATCACTGCCACATTAGTGGACACCTCACCAAGCACTGTTACAGAGTACACCCGGAACTGAAAAAGAAAGTCGTCCCCAAGGCCGCTCCAAGACTATCTAGTCAAGGTCAGAGACCTCCGCTCCTCCCTTTATCTAACTCTCATATCCGGTTTGATGCCAGTGCGGAGCACTCTCAAGGCCAAAAATAACTCCTAAAGAACGCCCCATCGGGACGTTACACAACCCCCTCCAAAATCACCTCTCTAAACCTCACCAACAAATTTGATATCCTAGCCATGGTTCGCCCCGAGGACATCTAAGAGGCTAATCTCCCAGATGACATCCAGAAGGACAGCAAAGATGAGAGAGGCATGGAGCTTGTTAACACTCCCTCAGAAGAGACAACTCTTACTCCGGATATCTTGTCATACACGACCAGCCATGTCGAGAGAGATCATGTTGAGACCAGCAACCAGTGGGTAGGAGACAGAACTATGACAGAGGGCACACAACACTCCGACATAGACATACAAAATAACCCTAACAAAGAGATAGTCATACAAGCGGACCAGCTGGCTAACATAGGTTCTGAACCAGTAGCCAAGATGAAATAAGACTTGGATGCCGAATTTGCCAATAGGGATAACTACTTTGGAGCGTTAGTCGAAATAAATGGAGAGGTTTATTTGCATCCCGCTGACATGGACAGTCGTCCTAAGGAGTTTAGAAAGGCAGACGCCACTAACAAAAAATTTAACAAAAGAAGTGCCAAAGAGTCTACGGCCATGACTACCAGATCTGCCATGAAACTCACCAACTTCCCCCTCTCCAGCCACCCAGATGATTGGCATCCTCTCTTGGAATGTCCAGGGCATCACCAATAAACCAACCTTGAGAAGATTAAAATGTCTCAAGAAAATTTACAAAATTGACATCCTTGTGATTATTGAACCCAAAATCCCTCCCATGAAACTCAAATCCATCCAGCTACAGTTAGGCTTTCCCTCCGCCATCGTCGGTTGTCACAACATCTGGATCCTCTACGCTGTAGACGTGAAGCTTGAGATCACCCATGACTCGAAACATGTGCACTCGTGCTGGTTGAATCACCCCACGCTCCAGTACCGTTCCCTCCTGACCGCTGTTCTTGGTTGTTATGAGATTGTCGAGCGCAAGCAACTTTGGAGCTCGTTGATAGGCACCCATCTCCATCACACCAACATCCCTGGCTCTGTATTGGCGACTTTAACGCAGTCACTTGTAGAGAGGAGAAGTCTAGAGGTCGCCTCCCTTCAGCCATGTATGACTTTGCCAACTTCATTTTCAATGCTCATCTGTCTTCGCTCCAATTATTCGACAACGAATTCATGTGGTGCAAGATATAGGAAAGAGCATGGAGGCAATACTCTCGCCTTAACCATGCTCTTATTAACTCGCAGTGGTCTGATCTAGATACCAACTCCAGGCTCTCGCATCTCAACGCCACTGAATCGGACCACTCCCCGCTCCTCATCGAGATCAGCAGGAAGACTATCCAACCTAAGAAGACCTTCCAATTTTGGGATATGTGGTGTCATAATCCACAGTTCAGGGACGCTGTTACGGCTGCCTGGAAGGGACCTGCTGACCCTGATCTCTAATATCGGGTGGCCGCCAAACTCAAAGCCAGCGGTAAAGCCCTCTCCATCTGGAGCAAAGAAGCTTACGACGACATCTTTTAGGAAATTCGTACTGCTGAGGACGACGTAACTTGTGCTGAGATTTTGTTCGCTTGTGAAGGCTCCCCGTCGGCCCGCGCCTTGCTGAACCTCACCAGAGCGCTCCTGAAGTTCTGTCTGAAAATCGAGAAAGAATTTTGGAAACAAAAAGCCAGGCTGACTTGGAACATTGAAGGTGACAAGAACACGAGTTACTTTCACTCATGCGTCAAGGGCCGCAAACAACAACTCAATCTCCATCATATAAAAGATGAGAGCGGCCGCACCCTCCATGACCACCGCGACATTCAGTCGGCTGCGACAGATTTCTACACAAAGTTGTTCACTAAAGAGGTTATTTCTAAAGACGAGACTTTTCTCGCAGCGATCCCCCGATTAGTTGATGACAGAGACAACAACTAACTATAGGTTCAAACTACTGAGAGGGAAGTCAAAGATACGACATGGGCATTGAATGAGCATAGTGCCCTTGGTCCGGACGGTTTCACCAGCGCCTTCTTCAGATCCTAATGGGATATTATCAAGACTGACATCAGCGAGGCGGTTATCTCCTTCTTTCAAGAAGCTAGATACCCCAAATCGATATCCAGTGCCAACCTGATCCTCATTCCCAAGAAGGATAACCCGGAGACTTTCAAAGATTTTTGCCCCCTGAGCATGTGCACTTTCACCAACAAGATCATCTCCAAGATTATAGCTAACCGCATGTCAGGGCTTCTCCCCAAGATTACCTCTGAAGAGTAAAGCGGTTTCGTTCGTGGTCGCAACATCCTAGACAATATCCTATTGGCTCAAGAAATGATCAGCTGCATGAAATTCCCATCCAGGGGAGGGAACATTGCCATCAAGTTGGATATAGAGAAGGCATATGATAGACTAGATTGGCAATTCATGATCTGGATGCCCAGGGCTTTCGGGTTCTCGAAGATTTAGATTGACAATGTCTGGAGGTCGATCAGTAACGTGTGGTTCTAAACGGTCATCAATGGCCAAGTAGATGGTTTTTTCAAATCTAGTCAAGGTGTTAGACAAGGAGGCCTACTTTCTTCTACCATTTTCAACATCATCGCTGAAGTGCTGAGCAAAAATTTGAACAATATGGTAGGCTTCCCTCGCTTCCAGCACTTCCACACCGCCAGCGGTTGCCCAATCATCTCCTACCTGGCTTACGCTGACGACATCCTCATCTTCTCATCTATAGATGTGGGGTCCGAGGACGTGGTCAATAACACGCTGCAGAGATACTCTAGATGCTCCAGCCAGTGTGTCAACCCTACCAAGTGTGTTATATATGCACACCATACAGCCGACAGAGATCACACTTTATGGCTCACTAATATCACTTCCTTCTCGGTGGAGTACCCCCCATTCACTTGCCTAGGGTGTCCGTAGGTGTACGGCAGAACTAACTCGGGCCTCTTCGATGGATTAATGGAGAAAATCAGGAAAGAATCGAGGGTTGGCACAACACGATTCTTTCTTCGGGAGGTAAGATTGTTCTGATCCAACATGTGCTCTCTTCCATTCTGGTCTACACCCCGGTTGCTTTCTCTCCTCCGAAGAAGGTCATCACCAATATCGAAAACCTTTTCTCTAACTTCTTCTGGGCCACATCGACGGTAAGGATAAGCATCATTAGGCTAGTTGGGACACCATGGCTAGACCTACTGCTGAGGGTGGCCTTGGATTCAGCAGGTTGGCTTACGTCATCGACACTTGCTCTATGAAAATATGGTAGAAGATTCGGGAGAACCGCTCATTGTAGGCTCATTTCATGAAGACCAGATACTTCAAGCACTCACACCCGTCCACTGCCTCCGTCAACAACAGATCCTCTGTATCTTGGCAACACATTCTGAATGGTTGGCAGCTTACCGAACCATTAATCCGCCTCCAGCTGGGATCGGGCGAATCGTCTATATATTTTGAAAGGTGGGCCAGGGACGCTATTCTCCTCATAAGTCGGGTGCCTCTACCTCCGCCGCTACTAGAGATTTGTGGACCAGCGAGGGGAAGTGGAATCGAGAGTGGATCATGGATTGGATCGAAGAGGAGGCTGCAAATGCTATTGTCGTCTCCGGATTGGCGATCAACATGGCACAAGACACTCTGCAGTGGTCCCTGACGACTAACGACTCATTCACTCGGGCAATCGTGCATCGTGTCGTCCGTCGTGTCGGCGCTCCATCCCCAAGAAGTAGTCTTTCTTAATATGGAGAGCGCTCCATCGGAAACTTCCCACCGATGATTCCCTAGCTACCATTGGCTTTAGCCTAGCATCTACGTGTCATTGCTGCTCGGATAGACAGGCTAAAACTGTAGAGCACATCCTTTTTCGTGGTGACCTCCCTAAAAAAGTATGGATCGGGTTCACTAACATATGCCTTCTAAACCAGGACGTTGGGGGCTTCAACAATCTCCATGCCGCTTGGGGTAAAGCATCACATGGCCACCAGATCGTAGCGGCCGCCATTACGTGGGTCATTTGGAAGAACTGAAACAAATTCAGATATGGGGGGTGCCAGTTCACCTACAACCAACTGATCCTCGAGGTCCACAGACAGATCCACAAGGCCAGCAGACACTGCAAGCACGTCCGGGAGGGATTCTGGCTCCCACTGCATAGCTAATCTTTTTGTTTTGTTCGAGGCCGTTGGCCTCCGAACGGGGGATAACTCCCCGGCTCCTTTATTTTTCCCTTCTCTTGCTTTTCGGGCATACTTGTAAAGGCTTCGACATTTTGCACCTTTGATATATATATATATATAATATATATATATATATATTATATTATATATATATATATATTAAATATATATATATATATATATATATTAAGAAAATAACCATCTAGTTAGTGCAGTTGACTATCAACACCTTTATGCCTCATGTTGAACCAATTTGAAACAAACTATACAAGAAATACAAAAAATTAATATTCTAAAAATAATCAGACTTAATTAAAAAAAAAATTATCATAAATTACTTGCCAAAAAATGATGAAAAGGTTTCATGAGGTTTAGAGATCAAATAGTCGGGTTTCGGTGAACTTTTCAGTGTCCAAAAAACTAACATCATGGA
The DNA here is from genome assembly GCA_029216955.1 of Iris pallida. Lineage (NCBI taxonomy): Eukaryota > Viridiplantae > Streptophyta > Magnoliopsida > Asparagales > Iridaceae > Iris > Iris pallida. The sequence continues at coordinate 168,860 of JANAVB010039359.1, read as the reverse complement.
AAGGATAGCACAAACACATGAATAACTTGCAAATATAAATATAGGACATTATTATATGTTAGAGTCATTACCAATTGGTTGTTTGAGATCGAAAGAATTCGCAAGTCGTCGGAAACTCTCGCACTCCAAAATTAGTTCAGCCTGGACCAATTTTGGTACAACGAATGCCATGGACAAACCGAGTAGAACCGTGTGAGTTAGCGATTGGACATCAAAGTAGACACATAGGGATAAATTTTAGTTTTGGTTTCACGACTAACGGTTGAGAAAAAGTTGATGAAACCCATCAAAGAAGATGACCAACCTGGTTTTGAAATTTTTATTACGGCTAGAAATAACCTTCGAGTTCGGCTTACAAACGACAAAACAAATAGACGAGACTCCTCTAGGGCTTGATAGGGTTGAAGAGGGGTCTCTTATGGTCATCCTAGAGGTGGTGGCATGACAAACAGAGGTCAAAAACTCGGTAGAAAGGGTTTAAAAGGTGGACCGCCTGCCTGGGGGTACAGTCAGCCAAGTACAGCCTTGCCGTCGAGTTTGGAGGGATAGGGTGATATAGGGGAGCTTTTGGATGGTTAAATATAAAATTTGAGCCTATTTTATGTTTTTTGTCTTTTGTTTGGGTTGATTTGGTTGAGATTTGGTCAACCAATCAGTAGATTTGGTTGAGATTTGAGCCTGTTTTATGTTAGGTTTCCTAATTTGGAAATAGAAAATATTGAGTCAAAGTACATTGAATCTATGCATGAAATATGTCTAATTGGTTTTGGCAACATAGGATAGGCGCCACTAAGTTGGTTTAGCTAGTGTCTTAACCCGCACCCGAAAATCGAGCATGAGTCGTGGGTACATCCAGCCTACGCCGCAGCATCGACGGTAGAAACCTGTCTAACAACATATAAGGTTCCATCCACACAATATAGTATGATCATCTCATAATGATAAGACATCCAGAGATAGGAATAATATGAAATGGATACTCAATCATATCAAACTAGATAAGAGTTGTAGAATATAATGTAAAACACAATCCAGTGTCAAAACACAATCCAACAAAACAAGGAAAACACCAAGTCACCAATATAAATATACATCCCAAGTATGAATTTCGGAGACAAATCTGGACCAGAATATGAAATATAAGCTAAACTAGGGCTAAGCATCCTCTGCCAGCATCGCGGCCCCTGCAACGGCCTGGTCCTCCAAAATACCCGACTATGTAAACCCTCTAAAACTATATAGTTTAATATTAAAGTTTTTGATTATTTATTAGAATTAATTATTAATTATTAATATGCATTTTTTATCAATTGACTTATATACCTATTACCGTAGCTTTGATATAAGTATCACAACATTAGCTATTTCCATCCAACAAAATTTTCATGCATGCATGACCTAATCAAGCCCCTCTACACATATACCATTCATGTCCCACTCAAACATGTGTCCTTGTGTTTCATTTTAATATTACAACATACGTACATAAAATTGTATATTAATAAATAAGTCAAATACATATGTCCATTCCAATCAAAATTGGGGACATAATTTCGATCTAAAGATACGTCATGAACTAGACTAACCATAGAGCACTCAAGTAGCTTATGACCCACTCAAATGGACCCCTACACACTCTCTGACACCTACAAACTATTGGAACATTTATCTAGAAAATTGTGTTCAACAAGCTATAGAAGTTCATCGGTGCATCGAAATAGCCCAAAACGAGAGCTAAATGGTGCACCAACTCGATCCTTATATAAGTATGACTTAATTAGGTAAATCCTAGAGGTTCTAGACCATGTTATTAGGTCCCTAAGACGTGTGGAGATCCGGGTATATTAAATCAATTTACATAGGTTTAAATGGTGCATAGGTTGAGTTTTAGGCCAAATTAAGCAACCAAATGACCACCAAACTTGGCCTAACTTAAGTGTGGATTAGAAAAACCCAATATGAGAGTATTAGACTCATTTTTAGGCATATAAATAATTATGTATATCAACTTTATAAATAGGACAGTCCATATGATGTTAGTGGTGTATATGCGTGGTTTTAGCCCATATAAGTGAACGAAATGAACCCCAACTCAAACCTAACTTGTAGGGGACCTATATAACCCTAACATAAGTGTCTTGGGATCACCCTAGGGCTCAAAAACTTGTGTGAACATTAGTCCACATAGTCGAACAGTTGGTGGGTTGGAGGAGCATCCCCAGTCACTTGGTGGTTGCCAAAACCACCAAGTTATCCCCCTAACTTCAAGCCCACTTCCCCCACAACTTCTCCACAACCTATACTTTATTACCCTTCCATTTTCCCTTCATTTTCCACCCATTTTCCATCCCTTAAGCTCTCTAAAACTTGGTGGAAGTTCTATGTGCCTTGGCTGAAATTTTGTCCACTTCAGAGAGCTCCAACGACCAACCATGAAGGCGTAACACCCAAGTAGGAAGCCAAGAAGGTACCTTGGTGTCTTGGCTTGATAGAGGAGGAGTCTCAAGGCCATAGGCCACTTTTTTCCCCCTTCAAACACCATTCACAATCCTAGTGGACTGATTTGAACATTTGTTGGATTCGTTGGAATTCAACGTCGTTCCAAGTAAATATCACGTTCATTTTGACCCCGAATACTTGTAAACTAGATCTAGGACTTCCTTGGCATGTCGAGACATAGTTAGATACCCTAATAATCTAATTACAACCTATATTAAAATGGTATTCATGATGGCTACGAAATTCTGAATTTAATTTTTTTATGTCGCACATATGTAAATGTTGAGAGCAATATATGTATGTTTCCTTCGCCGTAATTTTTGTACAACTTAATAACATATTAACCCATGTAAATAGACTTGAAAAACATGAATTAGAACATGTTAAATAGGGTTTTTAGGACCTAAACACAGCCTATATTTTCTAAAATTTAAATAGTTTATTTTGACATGTTGAATGGAGAACTTGTGTAGTATATATTGAAATTGCATGTAATATGCCCCTAGATTAATACCTAGGTTATATGTACATGTGCAAGGCTATCATAAATTTTATGTAAACTAGGTTCATTGTTGTGACACCAAAATGTACAAATTAAGCCTGAATGGCCTAGTTTCATTGTAGAATTTGGCCCAATATTTGTATAGATTAATGTCAACCTTCTAACCTTGAAAGTACTTTTGAAACGATATTTATAAATAAATATTATTCTGTTTATACATATATTTTTTTTGAGAGAACAAACCACTTTATTGAGAAAATAGGCACAAAATGCCGAAGCCTATACAAGTAAGCACGCTAGCGCGGCAAAAGGACAGAAAGCGAAAAGCGTGAAACCCACGAGCAAAACCAGGGGAAAGGTGGCCTAAGCCAGGGCCTCCCAGAACGAGCGGGAGACGTGGGGGCAACATCTCCGAACTTTATAGCATTGTCTGATGACCTCTTTGTACAACTGAGGAAGAAGGATCTGTCGGCCTTCATATCTGAATTTATTCCTGTTTTTCTAAAGAGCCCAAAATCCGGCGGCAGTTACGATCTAATGGCCGAAGGGCTCCAAGTGGCAAGGAGATCATAGACGCCCCCAGATGGCTGGATTTTAGAGAGTCTATTGTTGAGGTTGGACCAAAGGCCAGCGACTAACTCTTCCGTAATAAGGATGTGTTCGACAGATTCCGTAGAATGCTCCTCGCAGCAGTGGCATCAAGAAGCGAGGTTGTATCCCATGGATCTGACGGTGTCATCCATCGGGATCTTTCGGCGGAGGGCCCGCCAGATAAGAATAGTCCATTTGATGGGGATGCAAGCCTGCCAATAAGAGGCAAAAACTGGGTTCTGTGCCCTGCTGCCTCTGGCCACAAGCCTGGCGGACGCCAAAGTGAAAGCCCCATTCGGGTTAGGAGACCATCTCCAAGTGTCATTCGCGTCAGTGATCCGTAGATTGGAAGCGAGAAGACAGGTAGCTGCTGGCTAGCCTAGCCAGTCTCTGACCTTCCTCCAATTCCATCTGGAACTGCCCTCCCATAGGTCCCTAATAGCACAATTCGGAGGAGTAAGAACGTTGGAAAGAATGAGGTCTTCACCTATCCATCTCTCAAGGCATGCCAGCGAGCGACCGTCACCCAACTGGAGACGGATGAGAGGTTCGACAGTGATACGACCCTGAATAATGCGATGCCACGAAGCCGAGGATCTGTTGTTAGCGCATGCCTCCGAAAGATGGGAGAATCTGGAGTATCTAGCTTCCATGAACTTCGTCAATAAGGAGGTCTCGGTACGAAGCTTCCACCACAACTTAATGGAACAGGCATGCACGATGTGAGCCAGCCTGCAGAAGCCCAGGCAACCTTCTTCAAAGGGTTTGGCCATCGAATCCCAGCCGGCCCAGTGATATTTGTCCTTGCCATCGTTATGCCCCCAGAAGAACTTGGCGAAGAGGGATTCGAGGGAGTGGAGCACCTTCATGGAGGGGAGCAGACGAATAGGGTATACATCGGGATGGACGATAATACGTGTTTGATGAGGACCGTTTTCCCCTGGGGATAAGTTGGCGTTGTGCCATCCCGCGATGAGTTTGCGGATCTTATCGATGAGGTAGTCGTATATTCCAGAGTTGGCTTTGCCGTATACCAGCGGGCATCCGAGATAGAGGAAGGGAGGGTATGTTGTACGAAAAGAGGTCATATTGGCTAGCAAAGTGGAGCGGGTTCTGTCAGCTTTGGGATGAGTGTAGATGACGCTCTTGTTGTTGATTCGCTGTCCGGACCAGGCGGTATATTTGGCGATCGTGCGCAGGACGACCTCGATCGATCCGCTGTCTCCATAGGAGAAGATGAGGATATCGTCAGTGTAAGCCAGGTGATATATATTGATTGTTAAAAGTATTGAATTAAAATGTTGTCCGACACAACCTAGAAAACCTATATTTGGACATAGTATAGTTATGGCATTAATTTTTATATAACGTGTCTTAAATAATTATTTTAAAAAAATTCATTTTTATTTTTATTGTCATTATTTGATTTATAATTTTATTTGAAGTCTAGACTATAGGTTTTGCTATTTATTTTAGTTGGGTCACGTCTAGAAAAATGTTTAATTATACAATCAATGTTTTAGAAAAAAAACCAATTAGGACTCATGGGTTACAATATTATACTAAAATTATTATGATATAATTTTAAGGGTAGTCACTATGTTTAAGAGGCAAGATAAGAAATTAACACTATAAGACCTTTAGGAATAAATTCTAAGTCGCTCTAATGAAAGAAAAACCTATTAGGACTAAATTATAGAATTCATGTATAAATAATAAATCCTAGGAGATGATGGAGACTTAGTTCTTGCGAATATTTAGATTGATATATAATTTATCAACTATGGACCACCTTTGTCTTGGTACGTTTTTCGATGCAAAGCGGGTCCAACGGCTGATACTGTTTTGGCCCAAAATTACTATTTTGCTCCTATGTTCAGAATTGGACTTATGGGTAGCCTAATCTAGCTAATTGGCTTATTCTGGGAATTATTGCAATGTTTGTTTCATCATCTGAGATGTTTACAGGAGTTCCACCTTTACTTCTTTATTTGGATTGACGAGTTCGCTTGCAGGACGTCGTCGAATCACCGTGCAACCTTCAGGCAAGATACCTTACCATCTCGCACTCGAACTTTATTTAGATGTTTGTGCGTTTGCTAGTATTTTACATTAGTAGAGTGCGTGCGTGTGCGTGTGTTGAACATATGTGATAGTTAACATTTTCGATGTGTGGAAGTTATGCTTCCTAACTTCTTTGACCTGTTGACATGTCTCATACACGACATTAAGAGTGATGATCATAGAGTTGGCATGAACCTACATATTCGACTTGCTACCGATGCGGGCGGTTCGTGTGTCGGTTCATTTATGAATTAGCGGAGTCTAGATAGTGACTTGCATAGAGATATGGATCGTCAAGCCATGGATATGACTCGTGTGATACATGGGCGGAGAAAACTACTGGGACGTATGAGCTACCCTTTAGCCTTATAGTTGCCCTGATTGGTTTCATAGTTTCCCAATTTTGGGTGTGTTACTAGAGGATATATCCGGCAGCAACCCCTGCTTGCGAGACAGATACGGTCGGGAGGTATGCTAGGGATGCAAAGTATGGCTAGGGGATATATCAACCCAGTGGCCCTGACTGCACATTAGGTACGGTCCTGATGTATACTAGTTCATGCGGTAGCCTCTAGCGGATGTTATGCTTCATTCCTACCCACTTATATGTTCCAGTATAGTTTTCGACTTGCATTACACATAGATGATTAGGTTTAGTTTATGTTATGACCCGCGCTATTATTACCCATTGTCATGTTTTATTTACAGTTTATTATGGTAATTTTTTTATTTATCTTGCTAGTCCCCTAAAGACCTGGTAATCTCTCTAGGTAGATGATTGTGCTGAGTTAGTTCGATGATGGTGCTAAGTTAGTTCGCTGATATTGTTGGTCTTGCTATTTCTTGTTTAGGTATCTTCCGTGATTTATATTTACTTGCTTTATGCTTATTAGCTTAGCTTTATAGACCCATATTGTTCTTCGGTTATAATCAAACATATATGTTACAGGGCTGCAGACCATGACATATATTGTTATTTCTTGATTTTATTCTTTATTGTGGATTGAGACATAGATGGTTAGCATATGTTAGTCACTTTATAGCATACTATAATTAGGATAAGTCCATTAAATTGGGAATGCTTATTCTAGTCGTACAGCTGGCATGGTTATGCCTTGGGTTCCTATATATTTTAAAAGTGGGGTATGACAGACTCAGCCTCAGGTACTAGATCCTCCGTCAGTCAATAATATGTAGGGCAACAAGCCTCTAACTTATCACCTAAAAATGAGGTTATCTAGTTAGGGTTAGAGCAAGTACGAATACTGAATGATAGTTCATAACATGATAATAACTATATAACAAGAGTTAGGATATATGAAAATAGAGTAAACAGGTAAGGCTAATAAGCAGTTTAATGGAACAGAAAAAATAGTGAATATAAAAAACATATAATAATAATGTGAGCAGATAGAGAACAATATCAAAATCCCTAACTTCTAGGTGTTATTGAAATACCAGGTTCAACATGTGAATGGCTCGGGTAATACAGCAAATCACACATGATAATGTGCGATTGCTATCCACACGATACGACAAATCACACGTGAGATGTGTGATTGCTTCCACATGATTAGTCCCAGAGAACAGTAGGGTGTTCACATGTCTATTGAGGTATTTCCCCACCTGACACTAGCATTCATGGATTTAGTTCACATAAATAAGATGCATGAATCATGGTAGTCATGATAAGACACGAACCACCAGTAATAATGAAGTAAATCCAGAAAATACTAATCACGTGTAACGAGAGTGACATAAATACGGTATGAATATCTAAATCATGAAATAGAGACAATATCAGAAAATGAAATGAAATCACTGCATTAACTTGTCTGTACTCCAAGGTGAAAGCTAGATCGAACAGGTGTCCAAATCAATGCCCAGTATACCTATATTAGTTCAACCAAGTGATAATCAATATTTAAGATTAAACTGAACATGTAATCTATTCCTAGCTTATGAGGTTTCCTAGGCCTTGGTTGTCTCATAGGTTGCCTATGTTAATTCCAAGGGTTTACATGATCCTGTACATTTACCTTAGAATTTTGGTTTATAAACTTACCCCAACTTACTTATCAATTGGTGTAACCCAAGGTCCTTACATACCCATACAACATTTACCTATATCTGTAACTCTAGCTCATATATTTATATATATTATAATCAGATCATCCTATCTACTACCCTCTACATTCATATGCCTATTCTCTTATTGTTATCTACCCACCTAGTCATTCCTCCTTACGACCTAGCTACTCTGTGCTTATGGGGAAAAGAGGGAATGCCTATTTCACCACAAGTACACACTTGCAACTGACATACAAGTTTTACCCTACCTGTCCACTAATGGTGCCCGTACTAAAGCCTGTGCACATCCTGTGCACAGGGTACACAGACACACACACCTCTCTATCCTACCACACTCATTGCATATCAATACATACATAGGAATCATATTGGAATCCTCCCTTCACTGATCTGTATGCTGCACATGTATATGCACTAGAATTCTTCTACACTTTCTGCTCACAAATAATCCTATAGGAAACTCCAATTGAGTTGCACATCTACTAACACTCTCCCTAATACATACACTCTACATGTACCCAGGCACCTATACACACATAGGTGCTCACAGGTGTACCCAACCACTGTACACACTCACATGCCCTGCCACAAGCCTAAGTTTGTGCACAGTTTTCTGGCCAACGCTTGCACACACTCTCTACAGGTTTTTCTATTGGCACACCAGTCACTGTGTGTGTACACTCACACATAGTTGCTACCATCCAACTCTAACCTACCAATTTACTAATACCATTCAGTAACTTAACCTACCGAAACATCACACAACTGACACACCCTATATAAATGCACACTCCCTACTCTGGGACACAAGGAGACCCTTTTACCTACTTGTCTAGCCCCTAGGTGTTTGTCCAGATACAGCAATCCGCTGCCATACTATACCCACACCAAAGCCTTATTGATACGCAGATGTTCATACGATCTTGTATGCAGGAAACACACACACATAGGTACACACTCAAGCTACACTGACCTGCTATACCCACTACAGGCATACATCTTACATGACACAGGCCCCTAATGCATACAATCACCCACACAGGATTACCCTTCCTACATTCCTGATACACACGTAGGAAATCTTTAGCCCTCCATTACCTTCTACTGACCTGCACATGCACAGCACACTTAAACCTTGTTTGGGAAACTAATATCCCTTTCCTTCCTATACTACACATTCACACACAATGTACATTGATACAAGCCCACTTCTAAACTCTAACAGATTTTTGAACCTCACTCTATGCTACCTACATTAACTGCACTGAGATATGTGTATCACTGTACACACATCTACAGATATCACACATTAGCAAGCAATCCCTACACACACAGGAATATGGATTTACCACCTACACTTAACACACCTACACAGGACTTAGTCTCACAGAAAATTTTTCTACACACAGGTCTAACACCCAGTTTCACATACTCAAATTTTGTGCACAAGGCACACAGGGTTAGCCCGTACCACTTATACACTATGGGTCATATACTCTTCACAATATCATATTCCCATTATATATAGATAGAGTATCGCATATATTTTTGTATATAGTTAAATGCATACATATATATAGGCATCTAACCATCTAATCTAGGATAACATCATGATACTAAATTGGTTCCTTAGATACTTAGGCACACAACCCAAGTATATATATGATACATATACAATATACATATAACCCATGCCTCAAATGTGAATATTATGCACAAAGTCTATGATACCTATAATGTATTGATACATATGACATAGCTATGATACAAAAGGCTCCACGACACATGGATACACTTCTCCATACCTAAGTCCCTACATAAATGTGAGAATAGTCATGAATATGCTATCAAGCTAATATAGAGACACATTGCATGTAGGGATTTGTCCAAATGGCTAAGCGTATCACATTGTGTCATGACATAACCTTCGATACCGTAATTAGGACACATGGACCCAAGCCTGCACCAAAATATGACACAAATCTCCTTTGAGGACTTGTATCAAACACTTGGAGGTCACAATCCCTTAGCTACCCAAATAACATTATTCTAAACTATAGATCTACTAGGAATGAGTCCTCTAACACCTATTTCACCACCTACAAGGTTGGTTTAGCCATCAGAGGGGTCTCCTACAAGTTTACTTGAAATTTGACCATAAAAATGAGAGAATAGAGAGTTATACCTATGGAGAATGGTGCCTCCTCAATGACCTACGAATTTGGAGGAGGAAGAAGAAGAGGGCTCCTAATCCTTGCTAGATCCTCCACCAAGCTTTCTTGAGCTCCCCAACCCTTAGCACTCCATAGAGGAAAGTGGGAAGAAAATTTGGAGGGTAGGGAACAAGAGGAAAATGGAGGAAATCCTATTCTATAGGTGGCCGGCCATATGGGTCTTGGTGTGGGTTTTAATTAGGGTTAGCAAGGCTCTAAGAATCTTCATATTAAATACTAGTAAGAAGGCTTTAAAGGGGACTAAGTAGTTTGGCCTCTTTATTAATGTTGTACCTAATATAGCCATGACTAGAGTCAACTAATTAGGAAATTCTAATCTATGAATTTGGGTTCATTGTTATGCTAATGGCACGCTAATAAAAAAAATTAAATTTGGTCAAAAATAACCCTATCCGAAAATGTGGTAGTGACAGCTAGGGTTCGGTCCAAACAATTTATCGAATCGAATTAAACTCTGAAAATGCAATAAATGGGTCTTGTGTGCCATTTGGAAATAAATAGCGCATGAAAACTCAATTGAGTGGGAACACCATTGGCATTGAATAGTAGGTTCAAAGTAGATCAAAATCATATATTGGGTCGAATGGGTTGGATCAATATTGAGTCTCGAAATTTAATTAAAAAGTAGGTTAAGTTTACGGTAGATAGTAAGTTGGCCTAAATTGTTCCAAAAGTTGTGCTACAAAAATAGAATACACGGAAACATGTTTGAGTGAGACATGATATATAAAATAAAGATGGACTTATCAAGATCAAATGTAAGAAGATTGTTTCAAGGAATTAGCATTTCTTGTGCTCCAAAAATCAAAGCTACAAAAAAGAATATTTAATAATAAAAAATAATAGTAGAAAAGTATCTATGTATAAATAATTTAAAACAAATTAAAGAAATTTTAGGGGATTACAAAAAGATTATGCGATTGAGGCTCGAGGGACCTCTACGCTTCGTGGTTTTTTTATGTCGTATTTGCTTCCTTAGCGTTGGTTTTATGAATGTTTTTTCATGAACGTTTTCAATGGATTTCATTGCTTGCATTCTTCGAACTTTACACTTCATATCGAATTCTAAAAGTGCTAATCTATTGCTTATGCAATTTCAGGTGATCTCGTAGGCGCCGTATAGTACAATAGACCTTTTCTTTCGTCTCGATCAATCAATGGTGAGTGGCTTGACCTTTCTCTCCTTGACCCTCTTATTCTACAATCAATCAACGATAGGCGTAGATGTGAACAATTCCAAAGTAGTATAGCCATGTGTACCTCTTTAGTATAGTCATGTGCAAATCCAGCCGTTCACATGTCGACTTTGTACTCTAAATCACTAGTCACTGGTAGCTCTCTACTTATAGTAGATATTTCTATTACAGTTCTCTTCCTGTTTACATCATATACTTTCTTTCAATTTCATGTATCGTACTCTCTTGCATGTTTATATTCTCTAACCTGTTATGATCTGCGTGAGATGTATTGTGCTCACTCCCGTCCTAACTGGACCTGTTGAAAATTTTACAGAGGATGATGAGGAACCCTGCACCCCTTACTTTGGAGCTTGCCTAGATGACACTCGCGACCTGGACCCCTGGGGAGGTTCAGGCAGCTGCTGAGGATGATACCCTTTGCTTAGTGTAGACAGCTTAGACTGTTTCTTTTCATGTTTAGTTGTTGTCTTTATTTTTCAGAGTTGTATATTTTAGAGATGTTGAGACTGGTAGTTGGTGAGACTTGTTATTTCATTTCTATTGTACCTCAGTTGAGGATTTCTTATCTATTTCATCGTGCTACATTCTACCCTAGATTGTGATTGAGTTGTACCTCTGTGTTTGGCCTCCTTTTGGAGAGTATTTCATGTTAGTTAGTTATAGTTCATGACCTGGAACAGCATTCTACCGCCGACACTACGTTGTAGGTTGGGCGCTGTTACGTACTCGTACCCTCACGATGGGTGCGGGTCGTGACAACTACCGAAGCTTCGTGAAAGACTTCGCGAAGATCGCATCGCCCTGACTCGCCTCACCTAGAAAGGAGTCGCATTTGATTGGTCAGACAACTGTGAAGCTTCATTCCAAGAATTAAAGCAACGGCTCGTCTCGGCCCCAATACTCGCACTTCCAGAAGGGACTGAGGGTTTCCAGATATTCAGCGACGCGTCCGGTCAGGTCTTGGGGTGTGTGTGCTGATGCAGCGGAACAAGGTGATATTTTTTGCTTCCCGACAGCTAAAGTCCCAAGAGAAGAACTATCCCACGTATGACCTGGAGTTAGCGGCGATTGTGTTCGCATTAAAATTATGGCATCACCATATTTATGGCATGGCATGCACGATCTATACCGATTACAAGAGCCTTAAGTATCTATTCACGCAGAAGGAACTGAACTTGCGGCAAAGGCGTTGGCTGGAACTAATCAAAGATTACGACTTGACTATCGACTATACGCTGGGAAAGGGAAATATTGTGGTGGACGCTTTGAGTCGGAAGTACATTTCCTTGCTATTCATCAACCGCAGACTGCTACGTGACCTAGAAGAGATGGGCATCGAACTCCGAGTCCGATTCTGGAATGTGCAGTTGGCAAAGTTGTAGTTAGAGCCAAGTTTATAAGCAAGGATCAAGACCACTCAGAAGGACAATCCGTACCTGAAGAAGATATGAGAGCTAATATCGACGGGTAGGACGACCGACTTTGCGGAAGACGAGACCGGCATGCTTCGATTGAGGGGTAGGCTGTGCGTTCCGGACGATTCAGAACTTAGAAAGGAGATACTGTCGGAGGCGCACTATACGAAATATACCTTACATCCCGGTAGCACAAAGATGTACAAGGACCTCCGCACGAACTTCTGGTGGCACGGGATGAAAAGAGATGTGGCACTTTTTATGTCGCAATGCATGGCCTGTCAGTAGGTGAAAGCTGAGCACCAGAGACAGGGCGGAGAGATGCAGAATCTGGTGATTTCGGAATGGAAGTGGCAGCACGTATGCATGGATTTTATCTTTGGTCTGTTAAAGACGCTGCGGGGAAATGATGCCATCTGGGTCATCGTCGATCGACTAACCAAGTCAGCGTACTTTATTGCCATCAAAGTTACTTGGAGCGTTGATCGCCTGACGCAGATTTATCATGATAAGATAGTACGGCTGCACGGAGTTCCAGTATCTATCATCTTCGATCGGGATTCATGGTTCATGTCGCAATTCTGGAGTAGCCTTCAGTCGGCGCTGGGTACCAAGTTGCAGTTCAGCTCAGCTTACCATCCTCAAACCGACGGCCAAACGGAGCACGTCAATCAGATTCTCGAAGACATGCTACGACTATGCGCAATTGACTTCAAATCAAGCTGGGACAATCATCTACCTCTGGCCGAATTCGTATACAACAATAGCTATCAATCCAGCATTCAAATAGTGCCGTACGAAGCCTTGTACGGATGCAAGTACCGATCATCCATTTGTTGGGACGAAGTCGGAGAGCGGCAGATTCTCGGCCCGGAACTGGTGGAACAGATCGTGCAAAAAATTTGACTCATTCGAGAAAGACTAAAGACTGCGTAGAGTCGTCAGAAAAGCTATGCGGACGTTTATCGTCGACCCCTCGAGTTTCAAGAAGGCGATCACGTTGTTTTCCATAAAGAAATTCTCTTTATTTGTTGTATTTCTGGGAAAATTACAACTGTAGGAATCCGATCTAGAAGACGATCGCTTTATCCCTTAGACTATGCGAAGAAGAAAAGCTCTCAAAATTTTGACAGTAGATATCAATGTATCTGTACAATAAATGAGAAAAAGAACTTTATTTATAGAGTCAAAAATAATAACTGAAAAGATAACTGTCTTCACAGCCTGTGCTTAGTTGAAAATCACGCAGGATTTAACATACGTAAGGCTGTGAGCAGTTACTGGACGTGGCCTGTAACTGTTGGACACATGGCAATCATGTATGAGTCGTGTGCAAGTTACAGGACACGCAGGCGAGAGATCAGTGGCATGGCTGCCACGTACTCCAATTTGATGAAATCCACGCAGACTTGTTGAAGACGAAATCCACGCGAACTCGGTGTAGAAAGCTTCTAAATCCACGCAAACTTGGGACAGGAAGCTTCAGGATCCACGCAGACTTCGAGACAAAGAACTCAAAAATCCACGCAAACTTGAGGAAGAAAACTTCAGAATCCACGCAAACTTGAGATGAAGATCACAAATACACGCAGACTTGAGATAGAACTGCCAGCTGTCTTGATTCAGTGTGTCTCGATTGACACAAAATCTCTGACAGTGATTGCTTTGTCAGTCGCATTAAATGACAAGAAACCCTTTTGGTATGCCAACTTGACGAAGGCTGAGTCTTTGCTGAAGAAGATTTCAAAAATCACGCAATAGACGGCAATAATCTCTCGAAGTCTGTGCATACGTGGCATACGAAGAGACATTCTTCGACTGTTGTGCTGTCAGTCATAATTACTCTCTGACAAATGATGAGCTGTCTCCCTAGCGTGATTTGTTTATATTGTCTGGATCAACTGAGCGTGACTTTTGACTCTGTCTTGATCAACTCAGCGTGACTTTCATTTTTGAGGCCTACAAAACCCCCTTCAAAGTTTTCAAAAAATGATAAATTATTTCGAAATACTTTGAAAACAGAGATGATAAAATAGATTTAGTTACGCTGAGATGACTCCAAAATTTTTCGGAAGTCGAAAAGACTTCGAAGTTCTTTGAAAACATCCAAATGAACTTATTAAATGTCATAATGACTCTTCGTTCTCCGAGACTGATTGTATCCAATTTATGGTAGAATATGAACCGCCGGCGAGCTCTGTTATATAAACAGGAAGAAGATTCATTTTTAATCTTCATCTTACGTCAATATGACACCAAAGGAAGAAGCTGAGGAAGAAGCACACAAGTTGGGCTTTTGTTCCCATGGTGACCCCACTTTTGGGGGTGAAGAGCCAGAGCCCCTTGTCTTCGAGCTCAAAGATGATCCCTTGCAACTAGCCAAGAATTTCTTGAGCTATTTTGGCTTGGATGGCTCGTCCTCTTCTGATGGGCGGAGCTTCATAGAGCAGCGTGAAATGTTTAAAGCTCTGTTGCACTGTCTGGGAGTTAGGAGCGTAGAAGAACTAGGCACCAAGCTCAGTCGCTCTGGAAAATAGAGCGTGACTTTTATGCTTTTGTTGTACTCTTTTTGTCTTGTCTTTTGTAAGGCCATCAGTGCCTGTCTTGAAGAATGTAGTACAACTTTTGTATTGAACAGCGTGCATTAATGAAGAATGTTAATTAGCACTCTTTGACTGTTTCCAATGTTGCGCTGTCTTCCAAAGCACACATGTCATTCATTCCATGGTTTACGAGCGCTATTTACGCGGATCTTTTCCAAGAATAGACTTATACTTTGTCCTTTAAATAGGCAGCTGAGTTTCAAAGATACTCATCTCTCATTCTTCTTCTTCTTCTCTGAGAACGAAATTTTTGAGAGATTTCATTCTCAAAACAGGAAAGCAATGCCTTCTAATGTTCGATTTCTGCATACTGTATCAAACATGAATTTGCCAATCCTTAGCACCAAACTTGAAGGTAAGTCCAGTATAGTACGCGTACTATTTTTGCTGTTGAAGATAGGCTTTCTGTTTCTGATTGAACAATGTACGCTTGACCAGTCAGTGCGTGTCAAATGACATTTCTGTTGATTAATTCTCTTTTTCCTTACTGTTTTCTGCAGAAGCTCGGCTAAAGATTTTCTTCAGAACTGGCATTGGTGATGTGGATGCTGTGGAGAATATCCTGCTGACACCAACATCAGGGAGCTCATACGCTTTTGACGCGTAAATCAGACAATCAGAACTCTTCGTGGGATAGAAGGGTCTTCCTTAGATGGTAGGAAGAGCCTTTATACACGAGAGTTGGATGGTGGAGTCAACTCTACCCCGAGAAATCGGGTAGTAGAGTTCCTTTCACGGGAGAACTAGGAATTGTATCCCAAGGTTTGGATACATTCCTGTCTTCCTTGAGAGGTTACCCCCAATCCACCAATTGTATTGGCAGCACCACGACTTCGGGCTGCCATACTCTGTGGTTCTCCTCTCGTCTGAGAGAGAAGACCAGAGTTTGATTCCTGCTGATCTGGTCGTGACTGGGACCCAGACAGTTAGAAATTGCCACCAACAACGAACCTGACGGAGAAGGTCCGACGGAGAAGATCCAAAGAAGAAGATAGATCTCTATTAGGTTATTGTTGTGGTGTAGAATGAAAATCCAAGATTTGTAATAGATTTCCATTATGATTTGTAAGAAAGTCTAAGAAAATGTAATAGACTTTTCTGTGGTGAAATGAGAATGGAAATGATAATTCTTCTATGCTCAATGATTTGTATTTGTGGATGAATTATGGACATGATAGATAATAAAATCATCTTTTCTGTTTTAGAGTATATGATATTATCAGAGGTATTATGGACGTGATAATATATAGGAACTCAAAAGAAAATAGATTGATTTCTATGCAGAGGTCAAAACATGACAAATGAGTAAGCAGATTCGGAATTGATTCAGAGGTTATAAAAACATGATCAATAACGAATCCCTACTTAATAAATTGATAGAAGATTATGAATGGATGAACCGTTAGGAAATGATGAACAGATGAACTGTCGAGTGGATGTAATAAATGAACGGATGAACCGTCAAGTATTAATGAATATGTGAAACGTCGGATGAATGTGAAAAGTCGGATGAATGAAGAACTTCTGCCTATAAATATAGCAGAAATCTGGCGAGAACGAATACTTCTACTCCTCAACATAAAAATGTCATCTGGAGAAGCATCCAAGAAGACTGAGATAGCCTCAAAGGTTCAGAAAGGCACTGAAGAACGCCCTGCTGGTCCAGCCAAAACGAAGAAGACGGAAGCAGGCAAAGTTTCGTCTGCACCCAAGTCACCAAGGGACATTCTGGATTTTCTGCTCGAACCAGGAAGGACTGAAGAAGAGGAAGCCATGAGGATGGCCGCTTGCAAATTCCTCGTGGGTTCTAACAAGGAGGTTCTCGGCTCGTTTGCTGATCACGTCTTTGAGAAGGACGGTAGTGGCCCACGTCCAAATGTAGAGAAGGATGATAGTGATCTTCCTTAATATCATGTATCATCATTCATGAAAATAAAATAAAAATTTTATTTTTTTTATTTTTTTTAAAACATGAATTTGTCTGATGATTACAAGTATTTACATTTATACATAGTACTTTTTAAGGAATTTGCCATTAATAGGCATCAAAACTTTTCGACCATCCAATTCTGAGAGTTGATAAGCTCTATTTGAGAAAACTTTGCTCACAATATAGGGACCTTCCCACTTTACGTCAAATTTACCCTTACTCATATGAGTCATAGTCATAGGACGTCTGACTGTTAGAACAAGTTCTCCTTTTTGATATGATCGAACTCTGACTTTTTATTAAAAGCTCTTGAAATTCTAGCGTGATAGAATTCAATATTTTGTTGAGCAGATAATCGCTTTTCATCCAGAGCTTCTAATTCCTGAAGTCGAAGACGATCGTTATTTTCAGCAGTGAGTTCATTAGCGATTGCTATCCTTAAAGAAGGAATTTGAATCTCTAATGGAAGAACAGCTTCGCAACCATATACCAGAGAGAAAGGTGTACATTTGGTAGCATTACGAACTGTAGTGCGATAAGCCCACAAACATTCCCCGAGCTTGTCACTCCAATTACGTTTGTTAGTGGAGACAAACTTCTTTAGGAGTTTGATGATAGTCTTGTTGAAAGCTTCTGCCAATCCGTTAGCTGCTGGATTATATGCGGTAGAAGCCACATTATTGATCCGATGATCGTCACAGAATCGAGTAAATTTCTGGCTGACGAACTGTGGTCTATTATCATGAACAATGCGTCGAGGAACACCAAATCTATAGATGACGTGGTGCTTAATAAAGCTGATGACATTAGACGTCTTAACTTCAGATAAAGGAATGGCTTCGGCCCATTTGGAGAAGTAATCGGTTATTGTGAGAATGAACCGATGACCTTTAGATGACGGTGGATTGATCGGGCCGACAATGTCTATGCCCCAAGCTTCGAAGGGCCATGATGCTGCCGTCGGATGTAGAAATTCTGAGGGTTGATGAATAAAATCCGCATGAATTTGACAAGCTTTACACTTTTTTGCATATTCGATGGCATCAGATACCATGGTGGGCCAATAATAACCCATACGTCGAATACGGTCTTGAAGTTTTGGTCCTGGCTGATGTGCTCCATAAATTCCATCATGTGCTTCGCGAATGATTTGTTGAGCTTCATCGCCGACAACACATCGAAGGAGTAAACCATCATAAGCTCGACGATATAAGGTCTTTGTTGTATGATTGTAGTAGAATCTGAGTGATCGTCGTCTGATAGATGCTGCCTCACTCGGATCATCCGAAAGAATATCATATAATACGAGATCTAAGAAAGGAAGTCTCCAATCTTTATCCGTATTCTGATTCTCAGTCGAGTTACTGAAGATGAATTCCATGCTGGAATCAAATGAAGATGACATCGATTTACGACTGAATCCAAATCCTCTTGTTGTGTTGACGTCATGAGATGTTGATTCTTCAATGTCAACTGGAAGTCCTAGAGTCAAGTTATTTTCAAGATGAAATAATTCTCGATTACGAACAACAATCATTTGTTGCCGTCTGATTGGAATAGCCAGCACAGCTGCAAGATTAGCAAGGGCATCAGCTTCTGTGTTACATGCTCGCCTAACATGTTCAATAAAGAATTCTTCAAATGAAGAAGCCATAGATATAGCTGTTTTATGATAAGGAACCAGATCTTGATGGCGAACTTCATAAGTACCCCTGATCTGATTGACAATGAGTTTAGAGTCTCCATACGCCTCCAAATATTGAATATTCAGATGTTTAGCAAGTTGAAGACCAATAAGTAATGCGTTGTACTCAGCTACATTGTTTGAACATGGCTGATCGAGACAATAAGCTCTTTGGATAGCAAGACCTTCTGGCGATACAAGAACAATTCCAACTCCAGCGACAATATCGCCATTAGGACCAATTCTTGATGCTCCATCAAAGAATAGACGCCAAGTAAGATCTTCTTCAGCAATTTGATTTGAATCTAGGACTTCATCTGGGATTTTATCATAGAGTTTTGAATTTTCTGGAATTGAGTGAGCAGCCAGAAAATCAGCTAAAGCTTGTCCTTTGACTGATTTCTGAGGAATATAGTGCATGTCATACTGAGCAAGTAGGATTCCCCAGTTAGCCAATCAAGAATTCAAAATACTGGGTTTCTTCATCATGATCCGTATAGGATTGATCCTGGAAATGACATGAATAGTCTGGCCAATGATATAATGACGTGTCTTTTGGACAGCAAACATCAAGGCTAGACATTCTTTTTCAACCGGTAAATATCGAGGTTCAGCTCCAGTCATAGTGCGGCTGAGATAATAAATGGCTTGTTCATGGCCACTTTGATTCTTTTGAGCGAGTAATGCACCCAATGAATGACTCATTGCTCGAGTATAGAGGAGGAACGGTATTCCTGAGACGGGAGGTACCAATACTTGAGGGCTCATCAGATATTGTTTTATATCATCGAATGCTTTCTGACATTCATCATTCCAGACAAAAGAGACACCTTTCTTCATAAGTTTGTTGAATGGTCTGCAGCGTCCTGATAAATTAGAGATAAATCTCCTGATATAAGCGGTTCTTCCTTGAAATCCTCGTAGCTCTTTTAAGGTGCGTGGAGGACGCATCTCTTGGATGGCTTTGATCTTCTCGGGATCCACGTGTATACCTTTAGAGGTAATGACGAAGCCGAGAAATTTACCACTAGAGACGCCTAAGAAGGACTTAGTAGGGTTCATCTTTAATTGATGCTTACGCATTAGATCAAATATAACCTTTAAATCTTGGATATGATCCTCCTTTTGTCGACTTTTGACTGCAATATCATCAACATAGCATTCGACTATTTTCCGCAAATGTTCATGAAATATAGGGCTCATAGCTCGTTGATAAGTTGCTCCTGCATTCTTGAGACCGAATGGCATAACTGTATAACAGTATGTACCAATCGGCGTTCTGAAAGAAGTGTACTTCTCGTCCTCTGGAAACATTTTGATCTGATTGTACCCAGAATACCCGTCCATGAATGACATTCGTTCAAATCCACAGGTATTATCAACCATGACATCAGTGATTGGTAGAGGGAATTCGTCTTTAGGACATGCCGCATTGAGATCGCGAAAGTCTATGCATACTCTGATCTTACCAGTCTTTTTAAGAACAGGAACAATATTAGCCACCTAATCGGGATGTTGTTCCTCTCTAATAAACCCAGAGGTAATGAGTTTATTGACTTCAGCTTCAATTGCATCCATGATGTCTGGACGAAATCGTCGCTGTTGTTGTTTGACCGGTTTAGCATTCGGCAAGATATTGAGCTTGTGATTTGCAATTTGAGGATCAAGCCCTGGCATATCTTCATAACTCCAAGCAAAGACATCGATGTAATCACGAACGAGTTTGATCATATCTTTCTTATCAGTTTCTGAAAGACTTTCACTGATGAATATTGGTTTGGGAGATCCCTCTTCACCAACATCTATTTGAACAAGTTTATCTTCAGTCGGAGGTTCTTTTTGCTCGAAACGGAACTCCCATTGATTATCTAATCTTTGGGCCCACTGTTCTGATTCAGGTGAGATTTCAAACTCTTCTTCGTCTTCATCACTTTCTTCAGAATGGTCAATGGAAACCATGTTGAAAGACAAAATGTTGCAGTATAGGTCCCCGATACTTGTATCGGAATCCCAAGAAGTGGTACTAGAAGAATCAGATCTCTTATCTTCATCAGACTCAGGATCTTCATGGATAATATTGATGAAAGGAGTAGGAGCAGTATAACCCAATCCGCATTTCGTCCTTCCATATTTCAAAGGAGGAATTCGGACAGGTATTTTTCTTCCTTTTCCATCATTGAGGCCAGTCCTGAAGTCATAGCCCATATTTTTGATGATGTCTCTAGATTGCTGACTATAACGACGTAGTTGTAATCTTCCAGTATCATCATTTTTGTCATCATCTTCAAGATCAGAAGGATTTTGAGGTCCTTTGTAGAAGAATATCGGAATGTCTCCTGGCTTTCTGCTTGGAACTAGAAAGTATGAAGATTGTACAGGTTCTAAAGATACATCTGTATGAACAGTCTGTACAACTCCTATGGTTATTGTGTTCAAGTCATCTAACAGATGTAAATAACTATGAACATAATTACACACATCAACGTACTGCAAAGGTGGAGACTTTTCATTAAATGTAAAAGCAGCAATATTTATATTGGAAGAAGGCTGAGCCTTAGAGATTTTAGCCAAGTCAATGACTAAAGGGGGAGAAGAAGAACGAGAAGAAGCGTTGTTTCGATTAAGATCGATAACAAATGGCTCAGAAGAGGTGAGCTCCCTTGAAGTTTGAGATGGAAGAATAATCCGCCCTCCAACTGGAATTAGCAGAGTATCTTGTGAAGATACAGGAACTGTAGTACGCCCACTGACAGGAATGATCAGTGTATTTTGAGTAGATGACTGAGGTAACGGAGAGATCCGTCCACTCACTGGGATGATGAAAGAATCTTCTCCAGAGGGTTTAAGAGATTATTGCTGAGTAGTTCGACTTTTAATAGGGATTATTAAAGTCTCACTTTGTGCATCTTCTTTCTCCATAGCTTGTATGATCCTTGTATACTCTTCTTTGTACATTCGGGAATCATTGAAATAAGCTTCAACCCCATGGAAGGGATTTATATCAGCAACTTCTTTTTGTACTCTTCCATTGCTATCAATGTATTTAAAACATTGATGAAGAGTAGAAGGCACCACATTATTTTCATGAAGAAAGGGCCTCCCCAGAAGAAGATTATCGGATCCCGCGATCTCGATCACATAGAAAGTGACTTTAGATCTGAAATCGCCTATCTGAAGCTTCAGATGAATCTTTCCCAAAGGCTCGCTTCGGCTTTGATTGAATCCCAAGATAGTAGTAACCGTCTTGGAGAGCTTGTGAAGAGGGATTTTTAGTTCATCCAACAGACTCTTCGGCATTATGCTTATAGCAGACCCTGGGTCAATGAGGATATGATCTATCTTCATCGTATCAATATAACCAGTGTAGTAGAGAGGTCGGTCATGTCAATTATCCTCCAGTAGCATGTCGTCTTGTGTAAAGGTGATATTTGGGATAATCTCCAGTACACTGTTGCAATGTAAGCAAGTGGCAGGTTCCGCATCTGGCTTTTTCAATTGTGCAAGACAAGAGTCAGCTTGTAGAAGTGCTTCACTTAACGTCTCCCGAGTCTCTTTGGAAAGACGTAGAAGTTCAAAGAGGGACATTCTAGCTGGAGTATTAGCAAGCTGAGCTAAAATGTCGAAATTATAAGGCTTCTGAAGTCCAAGAGGAGAGGTCTTCTTGATTGGCTTATCAAACCGAGCCTGTTGTTTGCCTTTCTCCAAAGCTGTAGACTTGGGAAGAACAGGTTCAGTAGATGATTCTTCTTCAGGAAGAACATTAGAAGCATTTTTATCAGCTGGAGAGATGTCAAGAGGATCCTCAGGACTTTTAGAATAATCCTTTAGGTAAGGTTTCCCCGTTCGAGTAGCACTAACAAGTGCTTCTTCTTTGTCTTTTGGCTCTGTGTCAGAGGTAGACCCAAGAGAAGTCATATGACATGACTTGATCTTTCCAGCCTTCTTAGACTTTCGAGAAGAAATCTTTTGAGGAGAAGACGATTCAAAATCTGCCACTAGATCAGGATGGATCCACATGATTTCCCCTGTTTCCAAAGTGATTGGTACTAATCCTTCAGACTGTGGAGGAGGAAGATTCACTATGTCAAGAGTTGCCTTGGGAATAGGAACAATCCCACTTTCAAGGAGTTGAGGAGGGAAATCTCCAAATTGCATAGAGACGACGTTGGAGGTGACGGTCTTCCCTTTTGGAGTAAGAGAGATAGCTCCAGATTTAATCATTTCTTGGATCTTTCCTTTCAATACATAACATGTACGAATTGTGTGACCCAGCATTCTGTGATATGGACAGTATTTAGGATGATCTGTCTTACCAGCTTCATCAGGTTTCTTGATCTCTGGTAATTGTATTTTATTACCTTTCAGCAGACATTCAAAGATACCAAGGACATCGTCGTCGTCAAAAGAATATTCTTCTTTGGGGCGAGGTGTTCTTGATTGTTGAGTTGTAGAGGCAGGAGTTTGAATATTTGATGCATCTTTGCTCTGAAGATTAACTTCAAGAGTTTCTTTTCCTTTGCGAGCATTATTTTTATTGTTAGTACCTTGTCCTGTTTCTTTAGGAGTCATCTGCACTCCTAAACCGTTGAAGGTTTCAGCACTGATTTCTGCAGCTTTGGCACTGACTATGAAGGAA
The DNA here is from genome assembly GCA_029216955.1 of Iris pallida. Taxonomy (NCBI): domain Eukaryota; kingdom Viridiplantae; phylum Streptophyta; class Magnoliopsida; order Asparagales; family Iridaceae; genus Iris; species Iris pallida. Next base: position 145,412 of record JANAVB010039359.1, on the reverse strand, counting down.
GGCCAATCTTAAAATTGAGTGGACCCTGTCCACATACTGATGATTGGCAACAAGTTTGATTTATACGTGTCAATGGTGACAGCATCAGGAGTTCCAAGAGGCATCTTCAGAGCTTCTCTTCGAAACCGTTCAATGTATTCCTCTGTAGATTCATTATTTTTCTGCTTGATTCTAATAAGAGCAGACATAGTCATGTCATTAAGCCCTTCATAGAACCTTTCGAGAAACATCTGTTTGAAACCAGCAAATGAGGTAATACTCCCATCTGGGAGACTCCTATACCATTCATAAGCCGTTCCCTTGAGACATCCAATAAATACCCGAGTAAGGAGGGCATCACTTGGTTGCAGTTGATCAGTCATCACTTCAAAGTGATTGATAAACTGACTTGGAGAAGTGGTTCCAGCATAGAATGAGATAGTAGGAGGCTTGTATTTAGGAGGATATGATACTTGCTTCCATTCTATCGGATAAGGCTGCTTGATGCCTAACCTTTGTAAACCATCCTTCTGTTTGAATGGCTCGAATTGAGTTTTGAGATTCTTCAATTCTTCAGAGACAACTCCCGAAGATTGTGGAGTTGTGGCTTGTAGAGAATAGTTGGGAGGAGGAACAGCATTGTAAGAACTACCCCCAGCTCCAGAGAGACTAGGATTTAGTTGAGCTAGTCTAGGAGTATTGGATTGTACTGCTGGAGGAGCTTGTACTGGATTTATATCAGTATCAACTGGTATGGCATCTGGTACAGTCTGTCGATTTTGCAACTGAGCTGTCATGAGTTCATACATCGACTTCATTGTGTCAGTATAGACTTCATTTGCTGTTCCAAAGAAGCAATTCTTTGATCTTGAGGAGTCAAGGAAGAAGAAGGTTCATCAGTATTCCCATCAACCATGTAAGTCGTGACTGTATGAGGGATTATTGATGAACTAGTGGATGTTGTATGTTCTGAATCATTGCTTCGTGCATCAAAGTCAACTATAGGAGAATTACCCCCAGTAGGAAGAGGTGGGAAGTTAAATTCTCCAAGAAATTCAGAATCAATTTCAGGGATCAAATTTCTTTGACTAGAAGCCAGGACTCTTACTCTGGTGTTTCTATATACTCCATCTGGACTATCAACTCTACCCCCGGTGTCCCGAGAAGTCATGTTGACAGAGGCAAACAAAGGCTCATCTTCATCAGGCATAGGTTCATACTGAATCCTATTGAAGACAGACTGTCATTTAGTTTGACATCTGCATTGCATTATGATTCTTGGCTGGAAGTCACATTCATGATCACCATGGTCTTGAACCGTTGATTGACATCTGCAGTGAATTATGACTCTTGGATAGAAGTCACATTCAGCATGTTCCTTTGATATAGAATTACTCCTTCTCTTCTGTTGAAGATATTCCCGTAAATCTGTTTGTGAAGATTGAGGAGTATACTTCCTGTTCTTGGATCTTGATGGCTCTTGATTATACAAAGAGTGATTAATGTGAGCCACATAATTTCTTGCATACTCTGCATCTGGATCTTTTATCTTCATATCCACTTGGTATGGTTTCTTAACGCCAGAAGTGCTGAGTTTTGTTCTTAAATCAGTGGAAGGTAACACATTAATTTTACAAACATGGAGTTTTCCTTCCATTGATCTGGATATTTGCAGAGAAGGAAGAGTTGAACCACTCCTTTGATTAGGAGTTGGTAACAGACCCTCTTTAATGGACAGATTCTGTGCCCAATTTGAAGAAGTCATAGGAGAAGATATTAAGGAATATTTCTTCTTAGACTCATTCAGATTTTGAGACATAGAATGTCCAGAAGGAAGAGTAGTCAAAAGACCACCTCCTTTCCTTTAACTAAAAAAAGTATCAGTCAAAGCTGTTCCTGAAGTAAAAACTACAGGAGCAGAAGAAACAACTAAAGAGTTATTCCTTTTCGAAGGGACTTTGTGTGGAAGACCACCCCCAGTTCTAGTAGAACTCGGTAAAGAAGAAGAGATAACTAAGGAGTTATTCTTCTCTGATAAAATACACGCTGAAACAGATTTGGCTAAAGAACCAGTACTGTTAGCGTGACTTTTGATTTTAGAATTACACGCTAGAACAGATTTGGCTAAGGAACCAGTACTATCAGCGTGACTTTTGAATATGGGATTACACACTGGAATAGATTTGGCTAAGGAGCCAGTACTATCAGCGTGACTTTTAGAGTTGAATTTGCACGCTGGAACAGATTTGGCTAAGGAGCCAGTACTGTCAGCGTGACTTTTAGAGTTGAATTTGTACGCTGGAACAGATTTGGCTAAGGAGCCAGTACTGTCAGCGTGACTTTCAACTTTGGAGATACACACTGGAACAGATTTGGCTAAGGAGCCAGTACTGTTAGCGTGATCTTTGATTGCTGTCATCTTCGAGTGCACAAGAGTGTGCGTGCTTGCAGTAGAGCTCTTTCCAGTGTTAGGAGCAGACACTGTGGCAGAGACTTCACCATTGACTGCCAACTGATTCTTAGGGACATAGACAGAGTGTCCCTTCGACTTGGCAGTGATGATGGAGGCTAGAGTGGGCTTGCCACCCTTAGCCCGCTGCATTTCTTCATAGACGAGTTGATCGAATTTGATCGTCATCACCTTCTTCGTCGAGTCGATTGACGAAGTGTCGCATTGAGTTGTTACCATCTCAGAAGAGGAGATGGTTTTCCCCAGCAGAGTAGCCAATTTGTTTTTCATAAAGAAATTCTCTTTATTTGTTGTGTTTCTGAGAAAATTACAACTGTAGAAATCCGATCTAGAAGACGATCGCTTTATCCCTTAGACTATGCGAAGAAGAAAAGCTCTCAAAATTTTGACAGTAGATATCAATGTATCTGTACAATGAATGAGAAAAAGAACTCTATTTATAGAGTCAAAAATAATAACTGAAAAGATAACTGTCTTCACAGCCTGTGCTTAGTTGAAAATCATGCAGGATTTAACATACGCAAGGCTGTGAGCAGTTACTGGACGTGGCCTGTAACTGTTGGACACATGGCAATCATGCATGAGTCGTGTGCAAGTTACAGGACACGCAGGCGAGAGATCAGTGGCATGGCTGCCACGTACTCCAATTTGATGAAATCCACGCAGACTTGTTGAAGACGAAATCCACGCGAACTCGGTGTAGAAAGCTTCAAAATCCACGCAAACTTGGGGCAGGAAGCTTCAGGATCCACGCAGACTTTGAGGCAAAGAACTCAAAAATCCATGCAAACTTGAGGAAGAAAACTTCAGAATCCACGCAAACTTGAGATGAAGATCACAAATACACGCAGACTTGAGATAGAACTGCCAGCTGTCTTAATTCGGCGTGTCTCGACTGACACAAAATCTCTGACAGTGATTGCTTTGTCAGTCGCATTAAATGACAAGAAACCCTTTTGGTATGCCAACTTGACGAAGGCTGAGTCTTTGCTGAAGAAGATTTCAAAAATCACGTAATAGACGGCGATGATCTCTCGAAGTCTGTGCATACGTGGCATACGAAGAGACATTCTTCGACTGTTGTGCTGTCAGTCATAATTACTCTCTGACAAATGATGAGCTGTCTCCCTAGCATGATTTGTTTATATTGTCTGGATCAACTGAGCGTGACTTTTGACTCTATCTTGATCAACTCAGCATGACTTTTATTTTTGAGGCCTACACACGTATTTCTTAAAGTGTCGCCCATGCGGGAAGTTACTCAGTTCGGCGCAAAGGGAAAGTTGAGTCCGAGATTCGTTGGGCCATTCGAAATACTCGAGTGGGTCGCTCCAGTGGCCTATAAAATTGCCCTACCACCGGTGCTAGAAGGTGTACACAATGTCTTTCATGTCTCGCAACTACGAAAGTACGTGCACGACCCAAGCCACGTGGTCGATTTTGGCCAGCTGGAGCTAAAGTATGACTTATCCTATGTTGAAAAGCCAGTTCAAATCTTACAACGCAAGGATAAGCTGCTGCGATATCGAGCGATCCCTCTCGTCCGCATCCTCTGGAGGAACCATTCAGTCGAAGAGTCGACGTGGGAGCTTGAATCGTAAATGAAGGAGAAATTTCCTTCGTTGTTCTCGTAGAGGTAGGTTCTATCTTGAAAGTTTCAAGGACAAAACAATTTTATTAGTTGGTTATGGTGTAGTGCCCTGTCCCTATATTGTGCCCCATTTTCGTCCACGGGGTGCGCGAAAAAGGAACATTGTCGCTATCGATTCGGTCGGGACCGATTGGTCGAAATCGGCCGAGTCGATCGAACGGAAACGGTTGAATTAAGATCCATTCCACGTTATGGAATGGCATCTTCGGAACCAAGTCCCGTATTCAGCGGGTTGTGCCTCGAAGATTGGCTCTGCGGCTAAGTCGGAAAAGACCTCCCGTTGTTCTTATTTTTATGCCGCACTTGATTTGGCTTTGGCTTTGTTCGTGAATGCATTTTTCGTGAATGTTTTCGATGGATTTTCTTGACTTACATTTTTGAGCTTCGCATTCCTATCGAAATTCCTTGAATTCTACAGTGTTCTAATCAGTTGCTTATGCGATTGCAGGTGATCGCGTAGGCGACGTCAGCGCAGCCAACCGGTCGCTCGCTTGAGGAAATTCTAAGGCGAGTGGCTAACCTCCTTCGCCTTGTCCCTCTACTTTAAAACTCAATATGTGAAGTAAAATGAATGCTTGTCATAATAGCGTAGAATCAAAGAAATCGTAGCACGATTCTACACGAAACACTTGTTATCGACTGCTGGTATTGGAAATAGAAAACATGTTCCTTATGCAAATCCATTTAGCCTATGCAAAGCAATAAATGAATCTATTAACGTTTATCGCAACGATACGGCTAAGTAAGCAAAACGGACATTGGACAACTTGTCGACAAGGTGTAGTTTCCTCGAACGGTTGCCTAGGCCAAGGGACCAATTCGGCCGGGGAGGAACGAGAATAGCAAGCGCCAGCCCTTCATCGGCGTGGGTTATTCGAGAACTTTCGCACAGGGCTCTCTACCCACCGCGAAAGGGTCGCCGTCTAACCCGGCTATAGTCCACGATGGCTTGACATTGCCAGTGGCCTTCACATCCTTCTACGGCTTAACAAATGCACGGGACACGGGATGAATATGATAGTTGCTTAATGTTATACAATTTCATATGCTTGCCTCAAAACATGTTAACATGCAAATCGAGCAGGATGGTTAGAAAGATTATTGAAATAGCTAGCTAACATATTTATAAAACTTCTTGAATCAAATACAGAGCTTGGATTTTAATTAGCCATTCGCCAGTACATATGATCGTACTGATCCTCGCTCTTTGCTGGTCCCGTAAATCAGGAAGGATGCACCAGCTAGCTCGGCGGCATTCATGATTTTGAAGCTTCGTCCGTGCGTCGAAGACTTTCTCCGCGACTCCACTTTTGAAGGCTCTCGACAGTCCAAGGAAGATGACTCAGCATCCCTCCCATCCAGGTCACTGGAGTACTTTGTTGTATATTGAGGGATGTATACTGTGAAACCCAGTTTTAGGATTGGTAATGTTATTTATTATTGTTATTATTATTATTATATTTAATTCAGTTCTTCTACTTCCAGTTGTATTTATTCAAATGGTTAATAAAGTTTTAAATTCCCGAATATTGAGTTGTGACAAATATAGATGTTGTTGTGGTTACCTGCTAATGGAACAGCTTACTACCGCCGTCTCAACAACGGTGCAGGCTGGGCATGATCCGGTTCGACCCAATTATTTGGGATCGGATCGTGACATATTTTTAGTGGTGGCCCATGCAGGTCAGAACAACAACTTAGGAAAACATACCTAGAAACAATTAGAACACTAGAACATTGATTTGTCACAACATAGGTCCGAATTATATACATAAATATTTTTGTTTGATTATAGACTGGTAGGATACCTTGCTTATATTTGCATCCTAAACTTCCAGAATATGACCAAAAAAAAGACCACCCCTGCTGGCGATGAGGTGTCATCACCCGAACACACCCCATCTCCCCCAGTATGTCCAGACCCTTCACCGTTGCAGCTGACCGACCGTCCCCATCAATCTCCAGCACTCCGTGGCGCTTACGCCACTACTTCTCAAGCGGCGAACCCTACACTTCCCCGGACTGAGCTGCAGACCCCTGCGGTAGTGCCCGTAACAGCTGCCCCACCAGTGCCCGTGGATCCCATCGATCTAGTGGGCATGCTACGAGGAGTGCTTGAAGCCCAGAGAGCCCAAGCAGAAGCTCATCGAGAACAGACTGCAGCCTAAGCTGCAGCCCATCGCGAACAGACCGCGGTCATGAGAAAAGGCATGGAGAATGCCCACAACGTGGCTATGGCTGCCTTCGAGAAAGGCGCAACCACTTCATTGGAGCCACGACCTGCCAAGGTAAACATAAATTCAGGAGATAAGTTATATATCATTAAGGCATTCTTTTGATTAGAGGCGTATTATTACATGAAGGTCGGAGATATAGAGAGTTTCAAGAAGCAGGGCCATCGACCTTTTAAAAGAACCGAGGGTATCATCTACGCCGATGAATGGCTAGACAGCATGGAGCGTCTCTTGAGCGTCGCTCGACTCCCAGAGGACCTCAAGACCGAAACGGTAGGACTCCAGCTGCAAGATGTGGCAAGCATCTGGTATCGGAATGAACCCCGACTCTAGGACAAGCAGCTTGACTGGGACACCTTCAAGAGGCTGTTCCGCAGGAAGTTCTTCCCAACATCAGAGATGTGGGAGATGGAAAGACAGTTCCAGGACCTGAAGCAAGGGAATATGACGGTTGAAGAGTATGCGACAGAGTTCGACCGACTTAGCCGCTTTGCCCAAAACTTGGTTGCTGACCCCAAGGACCGTGCTGAAAGATTCAGGTATGGACTAAGGGAAGAGATACGCACCCCTATGATCGCAGGTGGTGCCAAGACATATGAGAAGATTCTGATACGAGCTCAGGACATGGAGAAGAGCCAACCTTCTCGTTCAAAGAGGGAGTATCCTGGAACTAGCAACTTCCAGGATAACCAGAAGAGGCCCAACAACAACAATAACAGGCCTTCGTACCATCAGCAGCAGCACCATCAGGAAAGGACCAACGACAGAGCGCCTCAGAGGCAGATCCCTGTCTGTGATTTTTATAAGAGGCCAGGACATCAGTCGAACATATACAGGAAGAGGCTAGGACACTGCCTAGTCTGTGGGTCTGACACCCACCAAGTGAAGGACTACCCCTCGTCAGTCCACCGGACCGGAGCAACTCAGCAAAGAGCTCCCCTACCCACTCAGCAACAACGGTTCAGACAACACCAGCAGAAGACCGGGCGAGCCTATGCCCTAGCAGCAGAAGAACAAGAACCAGAGCAGGAACCCACCGCTGATGTCATCACAGGTTCCATTAATGTGTTTTCACATCCTGCTCTAGCATTATTTGATTCGGGTGCATCACATAGTTTTATATCATCAAAGTTTATTTCTGTAAACCACCTAGATACGGGACTTAGCAAGGTGATTAGTAGAGTTATGACTGGTGGTGGTCCCATACCCATCACTGAGGCTTGTAACTGTCCCATAACTATCTCAGGCCATCAATTCTTAACACCCTTACTTGTGATGCCCCTGCCCAACTATGATGTAGTCCTAGGGATGGACTGGTTAAGTGAGCAGCATGCGCTGATAGATTATCATAGAGGTTGTGTAATCTTCAGCCCACCAGGAGAACCGGAGTTTGAAATCTCTCGAGCTCCGGAATACATGAAGAGTGTTACCTACTCCTGTATCACCGAAGAACCCGGACCTCCTCACCCTATCATAGCAGAATTCATGGACGTCTTCCCAGATAGTCTTCCAAGATTACCGCCAGATCGAGGTGTAGAATTCACCATCGATCTAGTACCCGGCTCTTTTCCTATTTCTCGGAGATGCTACAGAGTCAACCCCAAGGAGGCAAAGGAGATGAAGGACCAGATTGACGAGCTGAAGGCACAAGGATTTATCAGAGACGGGGCTTCACCTTGGGGAGCACCAGTTTTGTCCGTGACCAAGAAGGATGGAACCGTACAGATGTGCATTAATTACCTGGCGCTGAACAACATCACCATCAAGAACAAGTACCCTCTGCCTTGGATCAACAAACTGTTTGATCAACTGAGTGGAGCCAAGGTATTTTTAAAGATAGATCTCAGATCAGGCTACCACCAAATCAAGGTCAGGAATGAGGATATTCCGAAAACGGCATTTAACACCAAGTATGGGCAATTTGAATTCTTGGTCATGCCGTTTGGACTGACGAATGCTCATGCAGTATTCATGAACCTCATGAACAAGGTTTTCCATGAATACCTGGATCAGTTTGTTGTTGTCTTCATCAACGACATACTGATCTACTCGAAGACTGAAGAAGAGCATGAAGAGCACCTGAGAAAAGTTCTGAGCACCTTGAGGAAGGAGAAGCTCTATGGTAAGCTATCCAAATACGAATTCTTTTTAGACAGTAGAATTTCTGGGCCATGTTGTCACAGGAAAAGGAATTTCGATGGATCCAAAGAAGATAGCTACTATTGAGAAGTGGACTGCACTAAGTACGGTTGCAGAAATCAGAAGCTTTTTAGGTTTGGCTGGCTACTACCGGAAGTTTGTGAAGGATTTCTCCAAGATTGCTGAACCAATAACGAAGCTTACCAGGAAGAATGAAGAATTCATTTGGTCTGAAGCTTGCCAGTCAGCTTTTGAAGAACTGAAGAAGAGGCTTACAACGGCACCGATACTTGTGCTACCCGCAGGTACCGACGGCTTCTCAATTTACAGTGATGCTTCCGGTAAGGAATTGGGTTGCGTTCTTCAACAAAACAGGAAAATAATTGCTTATGCATCTAGGCAATTACGGACACATGAGAAGAATTACCCCACTCATGATTTGGAGCTTGCAGTAGTGATATTTGCATTAAAGCTATGGAAGCACTACCTTTATGGAGAGAGTGGAAATATTTACAGACCACAAAAGTCTGAAATATGTTTTCACCCAGAAGGAGCTGAACATGCGACAGAGACGATGGGCTGGAGCTGATGAAGGATTTCGACATCAACCTGCAGTATCATTCGGGTAAGGCTAATGTTGTTGCAGATGCACTTAGTCGATACCCGATGGCAATATTCTTGACCAAGGAGCGTTATCTACTGGAGGACATGGAAAAGCTTGGACTAGAGATTGTACTGCCTGAAGAAGAAATAAAGAAACTGGAAAGAAAAGCCATCGTACCAGGAGCTAATTCATCATTGATGCAGTTGCAAGTGCGTTCAAGTCTGATGGACAGAGTCAAGGAGGCACAATTCCAAGACGAGGCACTTTGCAAACTCAGAGATCAAGTGCTGGCAGGAATACTTGATAGATTCTTAATCGCCAGTGATGGAGCACTGAAGAATGGTACGAGGCTTTGCGTACCAACTGACGAACTAAGGAACGAGCTAATGCAAGAAGCGCACCAGTCGCAGTATTCCATACATCCTGGAGCCAACAAAATGTATCGGGATATGCAGACTATAGTGTGGTGGTACGGAATGAAGAAGGACGTATCCAGGTATGTGGCTAGATGTTTAATTTGTTAACAAGTAAAAGCTAGCAGACAGAGACCAGCAGGACTATTGCAGCCGCTTGACATTCTGGAGTAGAAATGGGAGCACATAACAATGGATTTTGTGTCGGGACTGCCTCGATCCCAAGGAGGGAAGGATGCCATTTGGGTAATCGTGGACCGACTGACGAAGTCAGCTCACTTTATTCCCTTCAAGGTTGGTCTATCCATCGAGAAGTTGGAAGCACTGTAATGCGCATCTACCGGATTCATGGAGTTCCAGTAAGTATTGTATCTGACAGAGATACTAGATTTACCTCTCACTTTTGGAAGAGTTTGCATGACAGTTTGGGAACACAACTGAAGTTCAGCACCGCCTACCATCCCCAGACTGACGGACAATCGGAGAGAACAATCCAGACGCTAGAAGACATGATGCGATCCTGCGTCTTGGAATTTGGAGGGTCTTGGGAAAACCATTTGCACTTGGTAGAATTCTCCTACAATAACAGCTACCAAGCTAGCATTGGTATGACACCGTTCGAGGCACTCTATGGACGTCGTTGCCACACTCCACTCGCTTGGGACGACGTTGGAGAACGAGTATTGCTTGGACCTGAGATGGTGACCGATGCAGTAGAGAAGGTAAGAATGATCAGAGACAAGCTCAGGATTGCCCAGGAGAGACAGAAGCATTGGGCCGATAGCAGCCGACGGCCTTTGGAGTTTAAAGAAGGTGACAGTGTGTTTGTGAAGATCTCTCCTACCAGAGGAACCATCCGTTTCGGCAGAGCAGGAAAGCTAAGCCCCAGGTATATTGGTCCTTTTAAAGTAGTTAGCAGGATTGGAGAAGTGGCTTATAGGGTGGCTCTACCCCCAAGTCTCGAAGGCGTCCACAAAGTTTTCCACGTTTTGCAGCTGAGATGCTACATCCCGGACCCGAGCCACATCTTGGACCATTCGGAGCTGGAAATTGGACCTAGTCTCACAGTGCCAGAGAAGCCAGTAGCAATATTGGACAGAGGCGAGAAGAGAACCAGGAACTCTGTGACGCCGATAGTCAGAGTCATGTGGCGGCACAACTCACCAGGCGAGTCGACCTGGGAGCGAGAAGACCAGATGCGGGAGCAGTACCCGTACTTGTTTGAGACTTGAGGTACTCCCTAACCCTGTCTTTAATTTTGAGGATGAAATTTTCTAAGGAGGGAAGATTGTGAAACCCAGTTTTAGGATTGGTAATGTTATTTATTATTGTTATTATTATTATTATATTTAATTCAGTTCTTCTACTTCCAGTTGTATTTATTCAAATGGTTAATAAAGTTTTAAATTTCTGAATATTGAGTTGTGACAAATATAGATGTTGTTGTGGTTACCTGCTAATGGAACAGCTTACTGCCGCCGTCTCAACAACGGTACAGGCTGGGCATGATCCTGTTCGACCCAATTATTTGGGATCGGGTCGTGACATGTACAATATATGAAACGGCTATCTTATCGACACTCTTTTGTAATCGAGTCATGTTGTAGCCCGTGTAGCAATGAGTCTTATATCGAAGTCTGTAAAAGATGTTCATTATCAATAAAGATTAAGTTTTCTTTACTTATTGTGTGAATCAATTTGTCTGCGTACTCTCTTAGATCTCGTGTCTCGAATTACCTTATGACTATGCCTTATGCGATCGCAAATTAGGTTCGCACGGCATCACGCCCGGGGGACGACTATCGATTCGACGGAATCGGGGCGTGACAGCTTCCGGCCAAAAGATCAATGCTCATAAGTCTTCTCTATATGTTTATCCGAATTTTCTTAAAACTCGAGAGGCTGAATAGCAGGATATTACCGGGTTTCAATCTTCAAACCCCTCATTCTCTTATCTGGGATGTCCTCTTACGTAAGGGGGGAAGAATGTCAGCATGTTTGAAGATCTCCTATCCTGGATCAGGAACAGAATTGATGGATGGCAACAGCGTCTCCTATCGTACGGTGGTAAGCTTGTACTTCTTAAATCAGTTTTAACTTCCATTCCTATGTATACGCTGGCGGCTTGTAATCTACCTAGGGCTGTTATCAAGCAATTAGAGATGAAGTTCTCTCGATTCTTTTGGGGATCGAAAGAAGGTATGTACAAACATACCTAGCTTGGTTGGAGTAAAATGGCCAAACCCTATGAGGAAGTAGGACTCGGGCTCAGAAGTATGGAAGAGATTATCAATTCATTCTCAACAAAACTATGGTAGAAATTGAAGACTCGGGATGGGTTATGGGCGACATTCATCAAAACTAGATACTGTAAATTTGTGAGTCTGGATACAGTTCAAGCCAACTCCAACGCATCCCCAATATGGAAGCGAATTCTACATGGTCGGGACTTGGCAAACCACCTCATCGAGAGTGGTCCCACTGACAATTCCAGATGGAGATGGAGCCCTTCCAGATCAGGTACATTATCAGTATCGTCTGTATGGAGGCATATTAGAGTCCCAAACAATAGATGCCCAGAATTCACTTATATCTGGAATACATGTATTCCTATCAAATGGTCAGTGCTTGGGTGGCATATATTGCATACAAGGTTGCCAACTGATGACAACATTCAACGGCTGGGTTATCAACTCGCGTCACCGTGTCATTGTTGCATTCTTTCTACTCAAGAAACTATCGAACATTTGTTCAATGAAGGGGATTTGCTAAGATAGTTTGGGATCAACTGCAAAAGGAATTCTCAATTGGAAGCAACGAGCTTTTGTCGCGCAGGCTGAAATCATCGTAAGGGCGACATTTTGGGTTATTTGGAAGAATATAAATAAATAGCGGTATGAGTCATACAAATACGCAGCAGATCAAGTGCTCGCAGAGATCCGAAGACATGTACTTAAAGTTTTGGTTAGATGCAAGCACACGAAGTCTGTCCCTCAGTTCTTCAAATAGTCGATAACTATGTTTTTTGATGTAACCCTTGCTGAGTTATGAATAAAGGTCTTTTATAATATATATATATATATATATATATATATATATATATATATATATATATATATATATATATATATATATATATATATATATATATATATATATCCATTATGTGTTATTCTAATGTTAGAATTAAGTGACAAAAAAAAAAATATATATCCATTATGTGTTATTCTAATGTTAGAATTAAGTGACAAAAATTGTACCAAATTTTAGAGAAAGAAAACATAAAGATATATAATTATTTCTTAGCAAAATAAGAACTACTGTATTAGTATTAGCACAAGCATTCCTATCTATATATTAACAAAACCCATGACTTAAGTATATAACAAAATTTAATAAAAATAAAAATTATATAGTAAAATAATTAGAAAAAATGGGGGTTTACATATCTCTTCATGTACACTCATGTGTTCTCATGTACTCTCATGTTCACATGTGCTTCATATAAAAATAACTATCATGTACGTAACATAACTTGACCAGATCCTTGTGTATTGATTGGGGTAGGGGTGAGTAGAAGTGGTCATGTGATTAATTCCCAAGTAGTGTAGTCATGTACATGTCTGTTATACCCTCACGTATAATGGAGTTATCTATTAACTTAGGCATGTGCAAACCCAAGCCAATCACATTACTGCCTTGTGCTCTAAATCACTTATATATATATATATATATATATATATATATATATATATATATATATATATATATATATATATATATATAAAATATATTTATATATATTTATATATGTGTGTGTGTGTGTTATAGTTACATTTTCTCTACTATATTCATGTACTCAGTATTATCTGTACTTCTTACTTTATGTACTTCCTTACAGCATGTTATGTATTTTATTCTACTACTTGTTCAATATTTCCTACCATATTTTGGATCTGTTTTGGAGATATGTGCTTGTTCCTGTCCTGACAAAATATTATAGATAACTTGGAGGACCCTTGGCACTACCTTTTATGGAGCTGGCGTAGACGACACTTGTGACCTGGACCCTCAGGAGGATCCAGTTGCACTGAGGGGACTACCATAGTTCTTAGGCTAGATTGCTAGGCTGTCTTTCTTATTTGTGTTGTCCTTCAGTTTGTATTATTAAGATATTATGTAGTGGTGTTGATAATACTTAGACTTATTTCATTTCTAGTTGTATATCACTATGTGGATTTTATATCTATCTTATCATGTTGTTTATCTACCTCTAGCATTTGTGATTGAGTTGTATCTTCTGAGATGTCCTCCGATTGGAGAGTATATTATGTACAAGTACATTTATATTGTGTTAGATGTTTGAGACCTAGGACAGCGTTCTATCGCCGACACTGCGGCGCAAGCTGGACGTACCCACGGTCTCGTACCTTTACACTGGGTGCGGGTCGTGACACAAATCCTAAAACATCAAATCTAGAATTTAGAGTTTAAATGGGCATAAATCATGATTAAAAATATGGTTTCATAGTTTTAATATAATTTATACTCATGTCCATGTATTGGGAACCTAGTCTCAAGTTTTAGATGTCAAAAGGCTAGAAACTAGGTCATGGTGTCATTGGAAGTAAGAAATAGTTGGCCATGTGTTGTGTTTATAAATAAGAATAATAAAAATAATCTTCATTTATATGTGTATTCTTGGATAGTTCTTGGTGTTGAGGACTCAACAAAATCTTGAACGACAGGCAAGTATAGCTTGCCTTCTTTACAGTATATTTACATGCTTAAATTCTTTTTCTTACATAACTTTTTATTAGCAAATATTCTGTTGAATTTGGTTGCATCATTCACCCTTGTTATTATATGTTGGTAGATATATTTTCATATGTGTTAGCATTCGAATTGTCTTTCTTGACTTAGTTGATTATGGATCATACTCGATTTAGTTTTTATCGTGTTTATCAATGTCATAGTTCTTGTTTGGCATCGTGGTTCAAACTCGATTTAGTTAAACATATTTTACATGAGTTGTACCGTATCGTGGGTGGGAGAACGAATGTGATATATTTGAAGTGCTACTTCCACTTTCAATTTTTCTTAACATGTGAGTCCACATTGGGGACGAAGGTTGATTGTTTAAGCAAACATGTAAGTCCACACAAGGGGTGAGGTTTGGCTATTTGACAAACTACGATTCCACACTAGGGCGGGGGTTTGATTATTTGTTTTGATTTTCTTTGTCATGTGTTCACAGAGGAGTTATATGTTTTCTGTGCAGTAGTTCACTTATACGTAGTTGCTCTTACATGCATATTTTGTGTTTCTTGTAATATTGGTTCATTTTCTTGCTTTTTATGCATGTTTATTACTGTATATATAGCATATATATTATGTATCTTGCGACGTCCCTTTTGAGGACCTAGTGATCTCCCTAGGTTACTGTTGAGTTGCAGTGTAGAATAGGTAGATAGTAATGATTGTGGCTGTAGGAATCATGTATCAATAGTGATACCCTTCATCGTTATTCCTTGTTTATATTTATTACCATGATATTATCTTCTATATTGCCTAGTTTTGATAGATTCATTTTGTTCTTTTGATTTTATTCGAACATATGCTAGTAGGTTGCAGACCATGAACCATATTTCTCATTCTTGACATTCGCTTTTCATGTGGATAGAGAAGCTTATTTGCCTAGTTATAGATTAGATTTACTGATTCTAAACAGCGTATATGTATTTGAATTAAGCTGGAGTCCGCTTGATACGTAGATGTCCATTGCCACATAACCTAGTACTACATACTTTGGGACAGGGGCGTGACAATGTTGGATCTCTCTTAAGGGATGAATTCGTCAGGTAGGTCTTTTGGCTTAACATCACTATAGTCGGCTAATACGTGACGAAACTCGAGACGGTGTTCTACAATATCACTAGTAGGTGAAAGACTAATGGCGACAATAGTGTATATAAGTCCCTCTTCCTTGCTTTCATGGATAAACTCTCTCATATTCACTATATGAACCGCTCTCTTGATCGCTTAGACATTTCTTATTTAGGTTTGGGCCAAGTTGGAAATTCCTTGGATTTAGATGGATACAACATGACCTTTTTATTTTTATGAGTGAACATATACGTGTTGTTCTTCCCAAAATTGGTAATGTCTAGGTCATAAGGCCAAGGTCTCCCCCAATAAAATGTGTGCAATGTCCGTAGGAAACGTTACACCATATGTTATCTTTATATGATGAAGAAAAGTGTATGAGGACCAAGCATCTTTGAGTGAAAAAGTGTGCAGTCTTATCAATCTAAGTAACACTGGAGGGCTCGGTGTATTTCTTGGCCTTAAGTCTTATCTTCTCTAAGGCCATCTTAGCAATACCGTTAATGCAACTCCCTCCATCAATCATAAGTTCACAAAATTTATTGTTAATTTTGATAAAGTTGTGGAATATGAGTACGTCGCCAGTCTACCCCACCTGCAAGTTAAGCGAGCATGCATTTAACCACATGTAAGGGTGCAGTTTAGGAGTATCACTACCACTTTTCCAAATAGGAATAATTTTATCATTTTATATTATATAATATTGTGTATAATTATTTATTAATATTGTGTTAGTTATTATGGTTAGTGGCTAGCATATTTGTTAAACTTGTGTTAGTGAACCAGTTAGATTAGACATGACACTAAAGCCCAATAATTAGCATGACATGACTCATGGACCAACTCATTGGACTAGTCCCAATTAGACCCATTTAGTCATGACATTTAATAAAATAGGGATTAGACTGTAACAGTATACTCAAAAGCAATGCTTTGGGTATAAGTGAGAGATTGATAGGGTTATATACTAAAAGCATCACTTTTGTATTAACTTTATTTTCTTAAATTTTGAATGAGAATCATATGGGCAAATGTTTGCATATTGTATTTGTTGCAAGTGTTAATGCAAGTGTCTGATATTCTATATTGTAGAAATATGGTGTGTGGTGTCACATAGAAGATCATATTATCAGTTCCCTATAGAATATATAAATAGTTCACAACCTAGATGGACTTGGATAATCCATTAGAAAGGTTATAGTATAATATTGTATTAATCTATCTTGACTATCGGTTTACACTAGTACACTTTGTGTGCATTGAATAGGACCACTTGAGGTTGTTCTCTTTGTACTGACTACATAAGAGAACAAACACCTCTATTATTATGGATGCTTATACTCTTAATCCAGATATAATAACAGACATGTATATACAGTGTGCATTACTTTGACTCATAAAAGAGTGAGATTCATTATGGGTCAACAACTTCTATGAATTGGGTAATAACATTGTATGTATGATGGGCTGTTGATTATAAAAGGAATCCATGTCCCGAAACATCGGGTTGATGATGTCCCCTTAATGAGCTCATAAGGATTGTCATGTAAACCCTGCAGGTGGATTATATCCGACATAACAAATAAAGTTCAGTGGTACTACTTAAGGATAAAAGATGTCGATCAATATAGTTGTCAGTAACTTAATTTGATCGACGAATATTCGATATCTTAACATGGGAAGCCAAACGAGCATATAATAAAAGGAGCCCACAATCATAATTTGGGATTAGGAAGGTAGTGCAACAATAGCTCTTTAGTGGACCGAGCTATTGTTAATGTGCCTAGGTTGTGTGTTCAGGCTGAACACGGGATACCCAGATCCGTTAGAAGACCTAACCCTAATTTCTCCTCATGGTCCCTGTCGTAGCCTTATATATATCCTCTATTCTGTGGCCATCAAGAACTTATCAAAAATAAAAAGTTTCTCTAAATTCGTGATTCATGTAAGGAGAGAAAATGAGGGCTGGTAAGGAGAAGAAAAGGCTGGTAAATCGTCACCCACACGACGTCCAACCCGAGGAAGGAATACGTGCAGAATATCTTGGGGTCGTGACTGCTCAAGATTGCTGAAAAGTGTCTTCTTCTTCCTGTCGCAGGTATAATTCGTGAACCCTAGTTCCACTATGAAGGGTTTGAACAAGTCTTAGATTTGTTTCTTTCATCGATCAATACGCATACCAAACTATGGGTCCTGGGAATCTCCAGTTCCATCAATTGGTATCAGAGCCACTTAAATCTGCGTATTGATTGATACATCCATGTTGTCGAATAAAACATGCATTGTGTAATAGTAGGTAGATGTAGATATGTTCTAACTTAGTTTTACAGGCATCTTAGATCCAACTATTATGGTCCAATGCATGTTTTGTTTGGCATTGTTTTAAACCACAAACATGTCGTGGATGTTGTTGTTGTTTTGGATGTAATTAAACTCATGCGGGTTGATAGTGCTTATAATTTTAATCTTTCAATCTAGATTATGTGTGAACTCCTTCGGGAGGCAACGGATTGATGTAATTTTAATTATTTTTTGATCAATCGTGATAGCGGTGGTGTTTGTTTCTGACGTCAGACAAGATGCTAGTTTTAAGCAGTCCAGAGGCAGACGGATGATTTTCGATGAAGGAATGGACAGCCAAAATCTAAAAAAATTAAAATTACATCTTAGATCCAACTATTATGGTCCAATGCATGTTTTGTTTGTGATTGTTTTAAACTACGGACATGTCATGGATGTTGTTGTTATTTTGGATGTAATTAAAATCACGAGGGTTGATCATGCTTATAATTTTAATCTTTCAATCTAGATTATTTATGTACTCCTTCGGAAGGTATAGGATTGATATAATTTTAATAATTTTTTGATCAATCGTGATGGCGGTGGTGGCTGTTTCTCACACCGGATGTAGATTTGTTCTAACTTGGTTTTGTAGGCATCTTAGATCCAACTATTATGGTCCAATGCATTTTTTTGTGATTGTTTTAAACCACGAACATGTCGTGGATGTTGTTGTTGTTTTGGATGTAATTAAATTATGAGGGTTGATCGTGCTTATAATTCTATTCTTTCAATCTATATTATGTGTTAACTCCTTCATGAGGCATAGGATTGATGTAATTTTAATTATTTTTTATCAATCGTGATGGCGGTGGTGGCTGTTTTCTGATGCCGGACGAGATGCTAGTTTTAAGCAGTCCAGTGCTAGATTTTGGATTCAAATAGTTAAGGATGGAGCAGGAAAGATGACCATAATAGTTGGATTTTTTTTCTTCTGTTTATTGTCATTTTTCTTTTTCTGATTATGCATGTTTATTATTATGTGGATGTTTTTATGAAAAACTAAGCCTGTATTAATAATAGACAACATGGACATAATATCAACTAGTAGAAAATCCCTCATTATTAAATAACTAAGTGGGAGAGAAAATTTATTTAGTATAAATCCTATGGTCTCTATTACTAGTTTGTAGGTGATATATATATATTTGTGTGCTGACTTTAGTGTCTTCCTCTATATCGGATGAGTATAATTATGGATCACCAATACAAATTTACTTAGGGATAATTATAGAAAGTTACCTAGTGTGTATTCACTTCTCCATCTGAAGGAACTCATTACAAGGTAATGGACTTAGTATTAAGTAATGGTATACAATTAGATACAAATAATGGTATCCTCTCCATCGGAGTCACTACTGTTATTTGTATAACCAAAGCAAGACCAACAAATTAATTTTATTTGTCATAAAGTTATGTTAACATTATAGTAAAATTAATTAAAAAAACTGACTTGAACAAAGTTGAATTTGTATACGTCCACACTATCGTGGCATGCTAAATTCATGGTGTTCAAGGTGTTGGTGAATTTCTTATTATTGTTTTGAGGGAATCAATATTTAATTAATTCAAAAAGTTTTTTGCCCTACATATTTTTTATTTATGTGATTCTCAGGATTTCAAAAATGGGTTCTTTCAGTCCACTTATGGTGATTTTTAAAGAAAACAAACTTACTGGACCTAATTATATTGACTGGAAACGTAATTTGGACATTGTCCTAACTGCTGAAAAGTACAAATATGTACTCGATGAGGAATGCCCACCTAAGCCTAATGCTAATTCTCATGAAGAGATCAAAGAGGATTATAAGAAGTGGATAAAGGCAGATGAGATGGCACGGTATTATATTTTGGCATCTATGTCAAATGTACTGCAACATCAGCATCAGGTCATGGCCACAGCTTATGACATGATGTATAACCTCAAGGAACTCTTCGGACATCAGAGTAGAGCAGCTAGGTAGTTTGCTATGAAGTGTTTGATGAATACAAAAATAGTTGAAGGTACGCCAGTAACGGATCATGTTCTCAAAATAATGGGTCATCTGAATGAGATGGAGATCCTTGGACTGAAATCAATGGGGAATTCTAGGTCACCATCATTCTCGAGACTCTGCCTAAAAGTTTTAACAATTTTGCCTTAACTACAACATGAACGAAAGGTTGCATAGTTTGGCAGAACTTACGAAAAAGCTACAGGATGCTGAAGCTCTCTTTAGACAGAGTGGTCATATTTATGTTTCTGAAAAGGCTTCTACTTCAAAGCCAAAAGGCGGTAAGAAGAAGAATAACATTCAGAAATAAGCAAACTCAGCAAAGAAGGGCATGGGACCTCAAGGCGCTGTGAAAAAGCCGAAAGAAAAATGTTTCAAGTGCAAAGGGTTAGGACATTGGAAGAGTGACTGTCCACTTCTCAAACAAGGGAACAAAGAAGTATATCTCATTTACGAGTAGTTGAAACATGTTTAGCAGTGTTATCTATCGACACCTGGTGTGTAGATACAAGAGCCACTAATCATATCTGCAATACATTGTAGGGGTTCCAGGAAACTAGACAGCTCAGCGATGGAGAGATATGCTTGTTCATAGGTGACGCTTCAAAAGTAGCGATCGTTGCAATATGAGATGTTACTTTATCTTTTTTGTAGAAATAAGTCTTTGACATTGAGAGATTGTCTTTATGCACCTTCACCTAGAAGGAATTTAGTTTCTGTTTCTATGTTAGTTAAGGATGGATATTCAATTTATTTTAATGACAATATTGTTATTAGAAAGAATAAACATTTTATCTGTTCTGGTGCATTAGTTGATAATATATATGTCATTAATCCTATTTCGCCCATAATGCAACTTATGAAAATAAATAATATGTCATCTAACTTAAATAAGAGAAAATGACCTTCATGTATGAACCAAACATATCTTTGGCACTTGCGATTAGGGCATATTAACCTAAGAAGGATTCAAAGACTGGTTGAAGATGGA
This sequence comes from Iris pallida, assembly GCA_029216955.1. Taxonomy (NCBI): domain Eukaryota; kingdom Viridiplantae; phylum Streptophyta; class Magnoliopsida; order Asparagales; family Iridaceae; genus Iris; species Iris pallida. The sequence goes on along the minus strand of JANAVB010039359.1, from coordinate 124,711 downwards.
CATTTGAGTTTATTGGAAGTGGAGGCACTACCAGTCTGTGAATCCTGCTTGGAAGGTAAAATGACCAAAAGGCCTTTTACGACGAAGGGGTATAGGGCCAAAGATGTGTTGGAATTGGTTCATTCTGATTTGTGTGGACTCATGACTATCTAGGCTAGAGGTAGCTTTGAATATTTTGTCACATTTATTGACGATTATTCAAGGTATGGATATATTTATTTGATGCGCCGTATGTCTGAGTGCTTTGAGAAATTCAAAGAGTACAAGGCTGCAACGGAGAAACGTCATAAAAATATATCAAGTCATTACGTTCATATCATGGTGGCGAGTACCTTTATGGAGACTTTAGGGATTATTTACCAAAGGCTGGGATTACATCCTAATTGACTGCACCTGGAACGCCCCAGCAGAATGGTGTAGCCAAAAAAAAGAATAGAAATCTTATGGAGATGGTTAGATCAATGATGAGTTATTCGGATTAACCAGATTCGTTTTTGGGATATGCCTTAGAGACTGCAGCTTATATTTTGAACTTGGTTCCTTCTAAGTCAGTACCTCTTACTCCCATAGAGTTATGGATTGGGCGTAAGCCTAGTCTAAAACATGTTCGAATTTGGGGTAGTACGCACATGTGCTTAATGGGAAAGTAGATAGGTTGGAATCTCGTACAAAAGTACGCTTTTTAGTAGGCTATCTAAGAGGAACGAAAGGAGGTTTATTTTATAGTCATAAGGATCAGAAGCTCATTGTTAGCACTAATGCCCAATTCTTGGAAGAAGACTATGTGATGAACCATAAACCCACAAGTAGAATTGTTCTAGAAGAACTGAGAGGTGAGACACCAAGTACTTCAGTACCAACAGTACAAGAGGATGAACCACAAGTAACTGCACAATGTGTCACAAATGTTACACCACAACCGATAGTGTCTCATCGTAGTGGGAGTATTGTGATACAACATGATAGATATATGTTCTTAGGAGAATCGTCAGACTTCGTCCGTGAGGAACAAGATTATGATCCATATATCTTCAATGAAGCACTCTAAGATAAAGATGCAGGGTCTTGGCAAAAAGTAATAATATCTGAAATAGAATCTATGGATTCCAATCAGGTCTGAAAGCTTGTAGAACCACCCGTTGGTGTAAAAGCCATTGGATGCAAGTGGGTCGATAAGAGAAAAAGACGATCAGACAGTAAGGTTGAAACCTTTAAAGGTAGGCTTATTACAAAAGGTTTTACTCAAAGAGAGGGTATTAATTATGAGAAAACCTTTTCGCTGGTAGCCATGCTCAAGTCTATCAAGATTCTTTTATCTATTGCAGCTCATCTCGATTATGAGATTTGGCAAATGGATGTCAAGACAGCTTTCCTTAATGGAAGTATTGAGGAAGAAATCTATATGAAGCAACCAGACGGGTTCATTGAAAAGGGCCAAAAGTATCTTGTTTGTAAGCTCAAGAAGTCCATTTATGGACTTAAGCAAGCTTCCAGATCTTGGAACATATGTTTTAATTAGGGCATAGAATCCTATGGATTTGATTAATGTCATGATGAATCATGTGTATACAGAAAGTATGACAAAAATGTGGTAGTATTCCTGGTACTTTACGTAGATGAAATCTTGCTCATTGGAAATAATGTGAAGGTGTTATCTGATGTAAGGGTATGGTTATCCAAACAGTTTGATATGAAGGACTTGGAAGAAGTAGGTCACATCCTTGGGATCAAAGTTTTACGAGATCGCAAGAAAAGGATGTTGGGCTTGTCCCAAGCTTCATATATCGATATTGTACTAACTCGTTTTAACATGCAAAATTATAAGAAAGGTTTCCTACCTTTTAGGCATGTGATTGCTCTATCAAAGGAGCAGTGCCCGAGGACACCTAAAGAGATAGAGAACATGAAAGCAATTCATTATACTTAAGCAGTAGGAAGCTTAATGTATGCAATGCTATGTATGAGACCAGACATCTGCTTTGTCGTTGGCATGGTCAGCAGATATCAATCTAACCCAGGATAAGAGCACTGGACTGTCGTAAAGCATATTTTGAAGTACCTGAAAAGGACTAAAGAGTATATGCTAGTTTACCAGACAAATAGTTTAGTTCCCTTGGGGTAGACAGACTCAGATTTTTAGTCAGATAGGGATTCCAGGAAATCTACCTCAGGTTATGTATTTACTTTGGGAGGTAGAGCCATTGTGTAGAGGAGTATCAAGACAAAATATATTGTTGATTCTACCATGGAAGTCGAGTATGTGGCAGCCTCTTAGGCAACCAAAGAAGGGTTTGGCTCAGACACTTCCGGTTGGACTTGGATGTGGTACCTAGTTTGCCTAAGACTATTATACTTTATTGTGATAATAGTGGTGCAGTTGTAAACTCGAAGGAACCACGAGCCCAAAAGACAGGTAAACACACTAAGCGTAAGTACCATCTGATACAAGATTTCGTAAAGAAAGGAAAAGTTGCTGTGATCAAGATAGCATCAGCCGATAACCTAGCTGATCTCTTTAGAAAGAGCTTACCGGCTAAGGCTTCTGATAGTCATGTTGAGGGAAAGGGAGTCAGATGTGTAGCAGCATGGCTTTAAGTATAAGTGAAAGATTTGTAACAGTATACTGAAAAGCAATAGTTTGAGTATAAGTTTGAGATTGTTAGGATTATATACTAAAAGCATCACTTTTGTATTAACTTTATTTTCTTAAATTTTGAATGAGAATCATATGGGCAAATGTTTGTATATTGTATTTGTTGCAAGTGTCTGATATTCTATATTGTAGATAATATAATATGTGGTGTCACTTAGAAGACCATATTATCAGTTCCCTATGGAATATATAAATAGTTCACAACCTAGATGGACTTGGACAATCCATTGGAAATGTTGTAGCGTAATCTGGTATTAGTCTATCTTGACTTTAGGTTTACACTAGTACACTTTGTGTGTATTGAACAGGACCACTTGAGGTTGTTCTCTCTGTACTGACTACATAAGAGAACAAACACCATAGTTATTATGGATGCTTGTACTCTTAATCCGGATATAATAACAGACATGTATATACCGTGTGCATTACTTTGACTCATAAAAGAGTGAGATTCATTATGGGTCAACAACCTCTATGAATTGGGTAATAACATTGTATGTATGATGGGCTATTGATTATAAAAAAGAATCCATGTCCCGATACGTTGGGTTGATGATGTCCCCTTAAGGAGCTCCTAAGGATTGCCATGTAAATTCTGCAAGTAGATTATATCCGACATGACAAATAAAGTTGAGTGGTACTACTTTAGGATAAAAGATGTCGATCAATATAGTTATCAGTGATTTAATTTGATCGACGGACATTCGATATCTTAACATGGGGAGCCAAATGAGCATATAATAAAAGGAGCCCATAATCATAATTTGGGATTAGGAAGGTAGTGCAACAATAGCTCTTTAGTAGATCGAGCTATTGTTAATATGCCTGGGTTGTGTTTTCGGGCTGCACACGAGATACCCGGATCCGTTAGGAGACCTAACCTTAATTTCTCCTCATGGTCCCTATCGTAGCCTTATATATCCTCTATTCTCTTGCCGTCAAGAACTTATCAAAAATAAGAAACTTTTCCTAAATTCGTGATTTACATAAGGAGAGAAAGGGAGGGCTGCCAAGGAAAAGAAAAGGTTGAAAGATCGTCGCCCACACGACGTCCAACCTGAGGAAGGAATACGTGCAGAAGATCTTGGGGTTGTGACTGCTCGAGGTTGCTGAAAATTGTCTTCTTCTTCCCATCACAGGTATAATTCATGAACCCTAGTTCCGCTATGAAGGGTTTGAACACGTCTTAGATATGTTAAACTTCCATCGATCAATACGTACACCAAACTAAGGGTCCTGGGAATCTCTAGCTCCATCATAGACTATTTACCAAAAATAGGATTTGAACCTTCCACGCATTAATGAGTTCACATGACAAGATTTAGAGGGAGCATTAGGCAATTTAGATTGCATGGACAGCCCTAGCATGGCCAGCCCCTTTAAGAGGGAGCTCTTACTCTCTTTCTTCATTCATTTGTGTTATTTCTTCTCAATTTGGTGTTCTTCCCCAAATTGATCCATCCCTCCAACAATTTCTTTCAATTTCCACTCAAATTCTCTTCCATCACTCTTATTCTCTTCAATTGTAGGAGGCTAGAAGCTTAGAGACTAGGATCACTAGAAGAGGAGCCCAATTGCTAGGAGCTTCGTGTCCGGATCGTATCCATTTGACTTTTCATTGGGAATCCATCTCCCAAAAGTTATACATCTCATTTTTCTATCTAATTAGATTCTAATTGTTCAATTTGACCCTTACGAATTCACCCATGGACTAGAACTACCCATAGGAGGAAGGATTAGGCTCTAATGACTCTTTATGTGAAAGTTATTTGGAGTTTTGTGCCAATTTTGGGAGAATCTGAGATTGGTGCACCAAATTTTTATCATTTGGTTATCTAAATCTATTTAGATTAGATTTGCTTGTGTATGTCTAGATTTATGTTCACAATTGGATACGAGTAGGCCGTATCATGATACGGTAGGACACGGAGTCATTTTATAGGTTTTTTCCTCTAACACTTGTGGCATGCATGTCTAATTTCACATGACACTTGACACTAGCTATGTATTGTACTAATTATGTTCCAATATATATTTTAGACTTGCTGATGTATTTTGGTAGGATTAGGACAAGGTTTGGTATTGGTATCTTGGGCATATCACAAGCCTATCGTAGATTACTGTGAAACTGGGGTAATGCACACCAAATGTTTGCATATTTATAATTGTGCATGTGTTAGAGGGATAGTATAATAAGATAGATGCATAGATAGATAGCTTGTTAGAGGAGTAGATAGAATGTTAGATAGATGGGTAGTAGAAGAAAGGGAAGAAACAACAGCAGTGGCTTAGTTGCCTGCTATTAGGACAGCAAGCATAGGGCAGGGCTTAGCCAGCAGTTTAGCTTCTGCCCTGTGCTAGGGCAGTAGTAAGTGTAGAGGTTGCCCCGTGCAGAAATTGAAAGTATTAGAAGAAGCCGTATAGGACTGCTTTTAGAGGCAGCAGGGGGTTTAGTTGTGTACTAGCAGACAATTAGCAAGGGGTGGGGGTAAAATCTGTAGCAGGAACATTAGCAGTTAGAAAACTGCTTATGCAGCAATTTTAGAGTCATATTGGAAGCAATAAGCTTTAACAGCTGTAGCTAAAGTAAGTAGCAAGCAGTAGTAATAGGGAGCAATGGCAGATAGGCTTGCCTAGCATAGGTGTTAATATGCACATGAATGTTGATTATATGTGTGTAGCAGATTGCCCTGCCTAGAGTGTTAGGGTATGTGATAGTGCACTTGGGTGTAAGGGTGAGCATCTGCACCGAACCGTCACAACTCAAACCAAACCAAAATCGAACCGACCAAATACAAAACCGGCCCGAATCAAATTTGTTCACAACCGAACTAAACTAAATCGGTTTGGTTGATCGGTTTATGGACCTTGGTTTATGGGCCTTACTTTAATGGCCGAAAATTCTTTTGAAACCATTACAATAATGCAATTAACAGTAGTATTAATTATCACAAGCAGCAATATCAAATTTTAAAATTCATTTGGAACCATAGAACCAGTATGTCAGTATCAAAATTGATCGGTTTACTGAACATAACACTATAACAACAATATTAATTATCAATATTCAATATCACATATGGACCAAAAATAGATATGGAAGAGTAAGACTGGAACAAATACAAGTAGTAATTGTACATATACTAAAGCCTTACATAGTAACAAAAGTATCAGTAATACAAACAAACCATGCAATATCAATGATTCCAGACGTTAAGCATATACTACTTAATTACAACCATAAAAAATTATATTAGAATTTTAAGAAGCTAACAAAAAAATATTATATAGGTATTTAAAACAAAAGACTACAATTACATGTTGTCATTGTTGCTCATGCTGCACCAGTCCAATGACTCCATTCTCATGTAACTTTGTTCCAGCTCCTATATTTTGCACCAAAAAAGAAGGGAAAAAGGTATAATATGGCTCAGATGGCTATTTATATACCATTGTATGATGCCATGTAGTATCAATTACATTTTCTTAAGCCGTAATCATCATCGCCACTTTCTCGTTTAATATGTTAGTAAATTTTTCAAGAAAAAATATTAAATGAACTGCAGAATTGGTAACAATATGAGTATCATAAGTTTGTAACTTTGTATGGTAAACTTAGGCATATGTGCAAAAGTGTAAAGCAACCCATTGCTTGCTTTCATTCTTCCAGTAGCAGCAGAGCACCACATGCAACCATTTCAGAAATGTAGAGTAAGGATGCCCTAGAGATTCTACAATCCCTCAGCCATCCACACATTCCTCATTTGAAATTATAGATATAGTTCAAACCTAACTGTAATAGCTATAAGTAATGATCATAACAGAATCATTTCAGAAATAAATGGGTAATAATAAATGAACTACCTTTTGCCATTGTTGCAGCATCAATCCACTCATCTACTGGATCCTCTCTTATGTAACCCTGTTCCATTACCTACATTTGGCACCATAAAAAAAGAAGAAAAAAGTATAATATGGCTCAGATGGCTGATTTATGCACCATAGTATGATGCCATGTAGTATCAATTACATTTTCTCAAGCCGTAATCATTATTTCCACTTCTCGTTTAATATGTTAGTAAATTTTTCAAGAAAAAATAATAAATGGACTAGTAGCAATAAGAGTATCAGAATAGAACCATAGAGGCACAAACAGTATCCATAGAATCCTATAGCAGCAGAGCACCACTGGCACAAGCAGTTATCACTTCGCAGTATGATCAGTATCCAAAGTTAGAACAAAAACCATAGAGAGTAGCATGTTTAGTAAACAGTAAACAACAGTTATAACATTATACATAGACCAAAGTATCAGAATAGATTCAACAGAAGACTAGAAGTGTAGTTATCACTTATAAAGCTTTATTGACACTGAACATAAACGGAATATAAGCATAACTACATAAACATTAGTGCTACCCAATATTGATACTGAACATAAACATAATATAAGCATAAACAAAAAATAAATAGATTGTAAGTATTTTAGCAAACTGGCCAGCAACGCGATATTTGTTCAACTGGCAGTCTGGCACTATAACATTATTTGCCCTGCAAATACATTCCACTCCAATTTCCATACACACACATTATTTGTCGTGCAAACACATTCCATTCCAAGCTATATATATATATATATATATATATATATTTTTTTTTTTTTTTTTTTTTTTTTATATATATATATATATATATATATATATATATATATATAAAGAGAAAGAGAGAGATTCCTACAGCGATAAGCGATCCAAGATAATTCCAAGAACAAGATACAACCCTAGGTTCCCAAAAACCTGTATAATTAAAAAAATTATAAAACGGTAAAATTATAACAGAAAACCTAATAAAAATAGAAAAAATTATAAAATAAATAATAAATTACAAAAAATATTAAACAAAATTATAAAAATAAATAAATTATAAACAGCCATTACATAAATTAGATCTAGATCTGACAATAAAAATATATATCTGACATAAATATATACCTTTTTACAAGATCAACTAGATCTGACATTAAAATTTATAAATAAAAATTAGAAATATATACATCTAAAATTATAAATAAAAAATTATAACATAGATTATAAATAAAAATATAACAAATAATAAGTTAAAACGAAATAATTAGATCTAGATTTGAGATTAAAACAAAATAATTAGAAAAAATAGGGTTAGGATACGAAGAGAGGCTACGAAGAAAATTAGAAAAATATACTTACAGTTACGGTGATGTTGATGAAAGACTAAGAGAGAGTCTGAGAGTGAGAACACTGAGAAGAGAGGGGGGCTACGACTCTCCCTACCGGCGTTGACCGACAGATTTGAAGGCGGGGCAGCAGAGGAAGCTCTAGAGGAGAGGACAAGTCACAAGGGGGAGGGGGGCCGGGGCTTGGAATTTGTTTGGGAGAGCGCCGCTCTTGGTTAGTTGGAAAATCCTTAGCCACAGAAATTGTGAGGTGAGTGAGAAGAAAATTGAGTTATATAGCTTAGGGTTAGGGCTGAGGGTAAATTGGTAACTTCCCATACCTAATTCGTTTTCGGTTTAATACTGAACCCGAAACCTAATAATGGCAACCGACCCTTAAAACCGAATTAGCAGGTTTTGTGGACCAGATATTATTTTGAACCGGACCGAATAGCTAAAATGGTTTGGCTCGGTCTGGTTTTCGGTTCTAAACCGTTTAATGCTCACCCTTACTTGGGTATGTGAGGGTCTTGGGACTGTTTTGGAAGAAACCGTGTACAGATTCATATGTGTTCTAATAGGTAGGTGAGTATCTTGAGTGTCTAGGTATAAGTTTAGCTAGGGTATGTGTATAGGTTTGAATGTTTGTGTATGTTTGTGTGATTATCTATAGGTAATATAGGTAAGGGTTAAGGTATAGATTTGAATAGTGCGTTTAGGTAATATGTTAAGGTAAGTGTTTAGGTAAACATATAGGCATAGGTATTTGGGTACAAATGTAGGTAATATGGCTAATGTCACTAGGCATAGGTAGTGGAATTACCTATGTGTATGTGATAGGGTATTAGGTACATGGGAAGGTAAAGGTACTTGGTTTTACCTTTGCGATAAGGTATGGGCAAATGCATAGGATATTTGGATAATAGTTAGGATATTACATTGTAGAGCATATGGGTATACTATATAGGTAGATACATAGGGTATGGCCTAGTATAGACTAGAATACCTTGGTATGGCAATGTTTGGACCTAAAAATCTAGGTATAACCTAGTTTAACCTAGAAATGACTTGGAGACCTGGTATTAAGCTAGTATACCATGTTTATGATTACAAAATACCATTTGACATTGTTATTCCATATTTAGGTCTTCGAGGCACTATTTCGGATATTGTTGATACTTCACACCGGATTTCAGGCGAGTACATTCTCTGATAATTTTTCGTTTAGGATATCTTCTATGTTTCTTGTATTTAGTGTAGATATCCTTGATCTCTTGACACATTTGTTACACAGATTGGTATTTCTTCTATGTCTTAGTGTACCTTGTGCAAGCCCTATTGTTGTTCTTGTGCATTGTATGGACTTTAATTCCTGAGAAGATTAGCTACCTTTCCAGAGAATACTGAGTCGTAACGTACCATGGTTGGATCTACTATACCAGTCGGGGGCAAGGAGTAGTAGTATAGATATATGATCATATCCCTATGTGTAAGTCATTGTTCCCGGTGCGTATTAATCATACACCGCACGTATGATTAACCATGCCATAAATTCTTGTACAAGTTCCTAAGTCAATCACATTGAAACTAGTGCTCACTCACATAGATAGTATTTTCTGATTATTGTACATGATGCCTCATACACTTATGTTATTTATAGCTTTTCCATATTTTGCAACATTCATATACATGTTACATTATTTTGTATATTTTCTCTATCTACTATTACATAGCCATTATCATTTACTGGAACTGTTATTAGAGGTGTACTTCGCTCCAATCCTGACTGGATATATTTTTCTCAGATGATTTAGATGATGGATGTCCTACCTACTATGGCCCACAAGATGTAGTAGGAGTAGACCAGAAGACACTGATTCATAAGGGCTTAGCTCCAGCTGAGGAGGCTCTAGTAGCGACTCAGTTAGACTAGTGATTAGTACTGGATTTGTCTCCAGTTTTATGACTCTTCGCATGTTATTATTTTGGAGATTTATGTTATTGAGATAGTTGACTCTTAGACTCTCTTTGGACTTGTGTTATGTTGATGTTAGATTCTCCTGGATATTTATATCATGTCTTTATATCATTATCGTGTCATTTATCTTTCTTATGGTCATTGTTATTGAGTATGAATATTATCATTATTTATCCTCCTATTGGAGTCGAGATATCATTGACAGGTTATGATACATATTCACGCGTTGTGTTAGTAAGCATAGTAGACCTAGACAGCATTCTACCGTCAATACTGTGGAATAGGCTGGGTGTTGTCTCGCACTTGTGCCCTTACATTGGGTGCGGGTCGTGACAAGGAGGTTAAGTCAAGTTCACAGTCACTAGCTCCTTCCTCGATTATATGGGGGTATTCTTCAAGTTCAGACTTACATTCATCCCTCGAGACATTTGACTCCCTACCCAAGTGTAAGTTCCTATATTGACACTGATAAGCAATGCAACGCCCCAGTCCCAAAATACTTAGGACTAAGTACGTAGACATGTCAGTTGTATACATACGTAGTATACTCTAATATATAGAAATCTCGTATGTATACATAAGCTGTAAAATGCAGTAAACCAATATTAATCTAATCTCATCCACAAAATGAAAGAATAAAAGATAATGTCATAAATCAACGTTGAATTATCTTTGTACAAAATGTTGGGCGAAGACAAATCCACTACCAACTATTTAAATGAAAAGAAGTACATGACATGTGAAATGATTTAGTAAAGGTAGCAAGAAAGATCCAAGACACGTCATCTTCGAAGGAATGGAAAAGATCACGCCTCGACTAGAACACTTGTGAAAAGATAAGAGCACACACCTACAGAGATCACCAGATCCTCAGAGGGACGTAACAAGATACACAATATCATGCCATATAAACTGAATATAACTACTCAATAATAATAAGTAAAGATCAGATCATAACATGGTCAAAAACCTTACCATATTGGATTAGCGTACCATCCCCCCAACCAAACAACGATAGGAGATAGCACACTAACCCACGATGAAGTATCTTTCCAAGTCATGAATCCAATATAGTATCTGGACCACAACAAGGTTCAGTACGTTTTCATCGGAATAGTGAGCCACACCTACAACCAAACAAGGACTGTTTGCCATGAAATATAAAAGAACAGAACAATTATCGGAGGATCGAACTTTTACTTCACGTTACAAACTCGCTTGTATAAAGAAAGCCTAGGGACGAAAACCTAGGTACAGCAATCTAAGTACAATTGTTTATTTTAGATTCTGGGGGATGACGATAGAGGCTCGAGAAGGTGACGACAGCCCTGCCTTACTCCTTGGACGATCGGTATGCAGCCTCGGCTCTTGCGACGAGATGCTTGGTGTTGACGAAGAAACTCTCTTCTTGCTCTTCCTCTATTACTCTTCTGGCTTCTCTCTCTGGATTGATCTCTCAGTATTTTCTCTCTGATTATCGGGGGAGCCTCTCTGTATCTCTTTTTCTCGCAAGGGAATGGCACCTTGCTTATTTATAGGAGTGGGGGCATCATTAGGGTTTGGATGATTGCCCATTCTCAAAGTGGCGGCAGCCTGATGTTTAATCAATCTGGACCATTAGTCTTAAGCGTGAAGGATCTGAGCCATAAATGTGGATAGTATTGAATCCTGTGAGTGATTAATGCTGATTGCTTTAAATTTTCATGATTGATTGTGTCAAGCTTGGATCTTTCACCACGTGTCCCATTGGCTTGATCATGAACGATATGACCTGATCTCATTAATTATGAGGATAACGTTAAATATGGCTATTGGGATCTGGTAAATCTCTGATTGATTTAATACCATGCATCCCATAATCATCCTGCTACCAGCTGTCAAGTTATGGGGGTAATTGAATCTCTGCCACGTGTCTTAATGGTGGACTCTGCCAGAGCCGCATGATATCCATGAACCGCATGAGACAGCGTCTCAGTGAGCCGCATAGGTATAGTACTTACGAGCCGTATGGGATGGTTTCTTGGTGAGCCGCAGGAAGAGGATTCCTGCCAGCCGTATGAAGCTGTTCTTCAATTGAGCCGCATGGGAGTAGCCACGTGGCAATCTTGGATAGTGTCAGAGATTTTCTCCTGTTCCCGAAGAGTCTGTCATTACGACAGGACCATCATGGCACTTTATGTCAAAGCCGTCAGCTGTCAAATTATGGCAGGGCATTAAGCATTAAATAAGGCCATTACTTGACGGCCAGCTGTGTGAAGGGATCCCACGGGGACACGTGGTATTGATCGAGCCACATATCTCTATTGGTCGTTTATGAGCCGCATGTACTTTCGAGCCGCATGAGGCTGGGAGACTCTTTGAACCGCATGGGACTGTCCCAATATAAGCCGTATGGATTATCCTGCCCCGAGCCGCATGAGACTGAGAGTCTCTCTGAACCGCATGGGACTGCCCCTGTATGAGCCGCATGGGGTTCTCCTGTTCCGAGCCGCATAGACCATCATTCTGATATTTTCCATGCTTCTACAAGACCCCCTTCAAAGTTTTCAATTTGCAAAATTGAAATACTTTGAATAAGAAGCATGGCCTTTGCTAACCGCATAGATGGTTCAGCCGCATGGATTTATCTGGCCGCATGAGCTGTTAGGCCGTATAGACTTTTTGCCACGTGTCCCAACCACGTGTGTAAATCTTCTGCATTAAATGCCCTTGATTCATTTTTTTGAATTAATGCCGCCTTTTGGGGAGGACCCAAGGGTCAGTTTTGCTTTGACCGAAGCGTTTTGCCTTTATTCTTTTAGGCGGCGCGTGGATCGAGGCATTTGTTGATTTACGAGCCTCCTTCGCCTATAAATAGGAGTAATTTATTCTTTGAGGGTTTCTTTACCTTCTCTCTTTGCTCGAACTCCTTGTTGCCGACTTCCTCTTCGTCTTCTCTCATCAACGATCGGCAATGGCTCCTAAGAAGACTACCGCTACTACGGGCAAGAAGGCCGCATCATCGTCTGCGGCAGCGAAGGGCAAGAAGGCCGCGTCTTCATCGACTGCGGCGGCGAACATGGCGGCTCCTCCGCCGGCTGACGTGCATGTTTTTTACCCCGACGTTCACCTGCCTATTACTGGTAAGACCATCAACATGAACTGTCATGGCTACGCCGCATATCTTATGCGCGAGCCTATATTTTCAAGTGTGCTGCATGTCCGACTCATGTTCGAGCCGTATGGGATATGACCCAGGCCTGAGCCGCATGAAAATTATTGTTTGCAGCCGCATAATTACTTCACCATCAGGGCCGCATAAGCTCATCTGGACTGGACTGCATGAGCTCTTTCAAACTGAGCCGCATAAGCCTATTTCGAACTGAACCGCATAAGATCATTTGAACTGGACCGCATAAGCTCATCTGCACTGAACAGCATAAGCCTATTCTGAGCCGAACCACATAAGCTTATTCGAACTGGACCGTATGAGCTCATCCGAACTGAACCGCATACGCTCATTTCGAACCGAACCGTATAAGCTCATTCGAACTGAACCACATGAGCTCTTTTAAACTGAGCCGCATAAGGCTATGCTGAACGAAGCCGCATAAGCATCAAGTAGTCGTGTTTCGGCTATCTTTTTGACCTTATTTCTTTTGTCTTTCTTCAGTGAATCTGCCAGTAAATCCTGCAGGGAAACTTATAGTGGGCTCAAATCAGTTCGCCTTGGGCGTGCATCTTGATGACTTAGTTAAGCATGTGCTGAATCAATTTCTTGCTAATGAGCCTTCGGAGAGGTTGAACGCCGTCGAGAATCAGACCCTCCATTATCTCCGTGCCATGATGAATACTGGAAAGTTGGATGGATTATACCTGAAGCCTTCATTCCTCTTTGGAGACGCTTTAATCATAAAGAATCCCCGAGTATTAGATATTTCTGAGAACTGGGATTTTTCTTTGGATGGGATGGCGATCCATGTTCCTCTCATGGAACGTCATTATCCTCTGTCGTGGTTCAATATGGTGTTGTTGGACAGGAAGATGGTGTGTAACTTAACTCCTAACCAATCAGGAATGTTAATGGGCAACATCCATTATAACTCGAACATGCGATCAGTGTACGCGGGTAAGGATTCCGTCCTCCGGTACATGACGGGTCTGGCCCCGGCCTCTTTCATGAATGTATACGGTCCCAACTTCACATTCACTCAAGCTGATATATTCCTGAATCAGCTTGCTCACAAAAAATCTTATCCCGTTGGCAGACTGGCATTGCTGAACTGGATAAACCCCACTTCTACGTGGGCCCAGTTGACCACTTGGGTTCTGCAGACCTACGGAACATTCCTGCGAGAGGTGGGACTTTATCATGCTATTCGGGGCACTTGTCACAGGCTTCCTATCAATAAACCATTGTTCGTGGCGCTCTTGGAGATGTATAACCGGCGAACGGGGACGTTCTTTGCACCCGGAGGGGAGTTGGGGCTTGCTCTCCATGAGATGTATACTGTCTCCAAACTTCCGTAGGGGAACGAGCCTTTCGAGGTGTACACCCCGTCGAATGAGGAGTTCGAGGACTTGAACCGACGACTCCCAGGTTTTGTTGCGATGTATCAGGAGTTGTTGTGCCATCATAGTGCTTGTCACCAGATGGCAATAAAAAAGGAGGATAGCTCAGAGGGGACTGCTCCCCACACCACATCCTGGGTCAATTATCATTTTAAGGTTGACCCTTCTGGCGAAGTTACTCCTCAAACCCCTCGAACCCAGGGAGAGATAAAGGACCTGATGTTGAGCGTCAAGAAGTCCCGATCCAAGAGCGACATATTCGGGAGTCAAACTGACTCTCTTAGCTATTTTTACTACGGCACCACGCAGATGTCAGAGAATGCGCTCCTGGCTGGATTTTTAATGATATGGCTACAGAACTGCGTAGTCTCGGGAGGGGCAGGTCATATTGAGAGGATCAGTCGCCACTTCATTCTCCTTGTCGTTAAGCTGGTATTTGGAGTTAGACTGGCTCTTCTTCCGGATATGGTGTGTAGCATACACCATGGTCTCCGAACATTCTCGTCCAAGGTTATTGCCCGCAAGAAGACGCTGGATTTTGAGCGCATAGAGCTACCGTTCCACTATTTGATGGGGTGGTTGTTGATGTACTACAAATCTTTGATGGGACCTGGAATAGCGGAAGATGCTACAGATGAAGACGCTTTTCTTTTCAAATGCCATCGCCGGTCTTGGGAATACAATACTATGCCAGCTTGTCGGAGGGCGCTGGCGAGGGTGGATGGGTGTGACTTTTTCGTGTCTGTTCCTCATTTTTCCGATGAGGAAGTGAGGAATGTATACCTGATGGTACCGGACCTTCTCACTTTCTGTCTCCGAATATGCTCATCTGGTTGCGCAACATCCGCCCCGCGCATCTGGTTTATCGTAACCGCGATAATGTATACTTGGAGCCCTACCTGCCTAGTAGGTTTTCCCGCCAATTTGGCTATAGCCAGTTATTCTTTGACTGTCCCAACCCTTGTTTGGGCTTTGAAGGTAGCGTTCTTGATGGTGTCAGGGCATAGAATTATTATGACGCTTATCATACTCGGTCCAGCTTTTCGGTCCCCGATGCTAAGGCGCCGAGGGAAATTTTGTATGTGGCTGCTTTGTATCATGTTATGGCAAACAAGCCTCCTATTAATTTCGATCCGAGTACTAGTTCCATCGTGGGTACTGGTTTAGAGGAGAAGCCCAAGGGGGCTAAGGCTAGAAAGCAACTAGCGCTCCAGACTCCCCCTCCTGAATCAGAATCTTCTGAGTCGGCTGAGGAGGAGGATGATCATGATAGCGAAGTCTCCCTTTCTGGTGGGGGTGAAGAAGTAGCGGATCAACCGCTTTCCACACCCGATGAACTGGCGAAGGATCCGTTACTTGCTACACAAGAGGAAGTAGTGAGGGAAGGACAGCCTCCCGCTGTGCCTGGTCCCTCACGCAAACGAGTCAGACGTGAGTCTTCTGACAGCAGAGCGACCTTTTCCGTAAAAAGAGCTGCCGTTAGGTCTCGTGGATTACTTATTACCGAGGGGTGAAGATGCAGACCATGTTCCGGAGGTAAGACCAAGTCGGAGCCATCTTCTTGTTGTGGTTTTCTTTCTCTTAGGATACGACTTAATCATTTTTCTTTGTAGGTGTCTGATGAACCGACCTCTCATGAACCGTCTGCCGCCCCTGAGGTTGATCCGGCCCTTGCTGCTTTGATTAGTGGCATGTGTTCCGCGATCCTTTCAGCGGGGGCTATCCCCGCGGCGGCTGAGGACTCCCAAGTTGCTGAGGCCCCAGTCCGGGATGACGAAGGTTCCCTCGGACCTGCCTCTGAGGTTGCTGAATTTCTGTAAGGTGACACCGATCTCATCGCATCCCCTCCCGAGGGTGCTGGGGCGGAGGAGCCTATCATATTCAACTCGGAGGCTGCTGGTGAAGAGGCTGCGGTGGCTGCTGGTGAAGAGGCTGCGGTGGCTGTAGGTGAACCTCAGCCTCCACACTCCTTCACTAGTAAGATAAGCCAAATATTGACTAGTGAGGGGGCTTATTTACTCTATCAACATATCCTCCGGGTCAAATCGATTCATGGTTGTCTTGGCCCTACAGGTCCTGACCCTTTACTTCCCACCGCGGATGTTCTTGGGGAAGGCTCGGCCCACCGCGATCTGGGGGGAAGGAGCATTTTCTCCCCTTCGCCGTCTCATGTCGAGGGGCCTTCCGCCAGCTTCGGGCAGATAGGAATGGAGCTGGCGATGGTCTATGCCTCATCCTCTGCTGCTTATACGGCTCCGGAGATTGACCTCTCAACCTTGCCGAGCATTCAAGTTCTGTGGGCTGCTGAAGTTGAGTTGGCCGCTGTTCATGCGTCCTTCCGTACGGAGTTTGTTTATCTTATGGCAGGAGCGGCAGACTCTGTTGCGTCTTCTTCAGCGTTGCCGGCTACACTCCCGTTGACACCGGCTTCTTCGGAAGCTCTGGACGAGGTGACGCAGGATGTGGTCGACAGCTTCTATCGCCATTTAAAGAGGGGCGTAGATGCTGCCGTAGAACGGGGGATCCTTTTTTCTTTGTCTCTGCGGGGTGCTCGGGGTCAGATTAACACTTTGAAGGCTCTTCCTGGCGGGGTGGGGTTGGCTGCACTCCTGGAGCCTAAGTTGGCAGAGGCTGATCAGCTTGTGACCCAATTATTGGCGATACGGCAGGCTGGCTTGCCTGCTGTGATTGAACGAGAGCGAGGCTTCCTTATTGCTGCTCGGGATAGGATCAAGCTAGCTCGAGATACTGTCGGGCCTGTTGTGCAGGGGGACCTTGATAAGTTCTCCGCTTCGTATGATAGGCTGGGTCGTCGAAGTCAGGCTTGTAGGGCTCGGGCAGAGTCTGCTTCTCGTAGAATAGCTGACACGAAGGAGCGGATTCTTGTACTTCAAAGGGAGTTGGCTTTCTTAGAGTCAGAGCTGGGGGCTGCTCGTGCGGAACAGGAATCAATCGCTCGGGAGGCCGAGAGGGTTTCCCGATCTTCCGTCAACCTGGAGCGGGCTTTCAAGAAATTCGAGGACAACTGGCAAGCTCATGCTCATCTGGAGGACGCGACGGTGCTGAGCCAGGAGGCGGAGCGTCAAGCTAAACAGAGGCTTGAGCGGTCGGTTGCCTTGCTGACGAACCGTCTCATGGCGTTATGTGCCCCGGAGCAGTGATCAGTCTTCTGTCTTATTTTTTTGTCTTTTTTTTTTGTCTTCGTCTTGTAAGGGATGAGATCCCAAATGATGTAGCACTTTGAATTTTGAATAAATGAGCATGCTTCAACTCATCTTCTCTTTTTTGTACTTGTGGTGTTCGTGGATTTGGACCTGCTGGGGGGATTATTTGTGGACCTGTCACCCTGGGCGTACCTTGGTTTTAGGTACGAGTAACAAGTTTTGGAGAGGAATACCTAGAACAACTTTGCAATAAGACAGCTATAGAAGTTTTTGGTATTCAGGAGAATGCCAAGGAGCAGCTGGGCTCTCAGGCATGATAGGGAAGGGATGGGCACGTACTGGAGATCCAGTATAGCATCTGTGGTTGACTGAGGTCATTTGTGGTCAACAGAGGACATTTGTGGTCAACAGAGGACGTTTGTGGTCAACAGAGGACATTTGTGGTCAACAGAGGACATGTGTGGTCAACAGAGGACATTTGTGGTCAACAGAGGACATTTGTGGGTCTATTATCCTTGTCGTACTCCGGTTGGGGGTACAGATAATAGGTTGAAAGGGAACCGACATACTTACTCAGAGGTAATGGGGACATGGCAAGCATGAAGGTTTCTTCGACGGAGCCTTCCCACTCAGAGGTAATGAGGACATGGCAGGAGTGGGGTCAATGAAGAGGGGGTACATAGAACGACTCAGAGGTAGGAGAACGTGGAAGTTCTATGCGAGGGGGCGGTTTGCTTTTGGTGGAAGTGAAAATGACTCAGAGGTAGTGAGGACATGGCCGTTTCGGAAATTTGTGGATCGATTACACTTTTTGTGCACTGGGAGTGCGGGTAGTGGATCATGAGGGAGGATGTCTTCCAGGAAGAAAGTTCAGA
This sequence comes from Iris pallida, assembly GCA_029216955.1. Taxonomy (NCBI): domain Eukaryota; kingdom Viridiplantae; phylum Streptophyta; class Magnoliopsida; order Asparagales; family Iridaceae; genus Iris; species Iris pallida. The sequence goes on along the minus strand of JANAVB010039359.1, from coordinate 106,299 downwards.
GGTATAATCATACGTGACTTACTATCTGAAAGAGTGACCGAAATATGAGTTCAGAGGCCCCAGCGGGTACATAACTCGGTAATTTAGAATATTGAGAAAGTGTGAGTTCAGCGGTACCAGCGGGTATATGACTCAGTATTCTGAAGTACAGGTGGGTGTGAGTTCAGCGGCTCCAGCGGGTACATGACTCGATAATCTGAAGGGAATGTAGAGGTGAGTTCAGCGGCACCAGCAGGTACATAACTCGATAATCTGAAATATTGTGGATGTGAGTTCAGCGGTACCAGCGGGTACATAACTCGATGATCTGGAGAGAATGTCGTTTAGACATAATATTTCTTCAGGAACTTGCCGTTGACGGGCAACATGAGCAAGTCTTCGTTTTGTTTTGCGAGGCGGTAAGCACCGTTGGAGAATACTGCCTCAATGATAAATGGGCCTTCCCACTTTGGCTGGAATTTGCCGGCGGTCTTGTGAGTCATGACCATCGGCCTCCGGACTGCCAGAACGAGATCGCCCACTTGGAATGTTCTGATTTTGACCTTCTTGATGAAGGCTCCAGAGATGCGTTCTTGGTATAGCTCAATTCGTTGATGAGCCAAGAGGCGCTTTTCATCTAGTGCCTCCAATTCCTGTAGCCGGCGATGGTGGTTTTCGTCTGTCGTCAATTGATGTGTGAGGGCGACGCGTAGTGAGAGGATCTGAGTCTCCAATGGGAGGACTGCCTCACTCCCGTACACCAGGGAGAATGGTGTATTCCCGGTGGCTGTTCGAACTGTGGTACGATAGGTCCATAAGCATTCGCCGAGCTTCTCGTTCCAGTCGCGTTTGTTAGAGGAGACAAACTTCTTGAGGAGTTTGATGATTGTTTTGTTGAATGCCTCTGCCAACCCGTTCGCTGCCGGGTTGTACGGTGTCGAGGCGACATTCTGAATACGGTGCTTATCGTAAAATCGATAGAATGCGTGGCTTGCAAACTGTGGACCATTATCATGGATGATCCTTCGGGACAGTCTGAAGCGGTAGATGACGTGATGCTTAAAGAAGCTGATCACATTTGAAGTCTTGACTTCTGCGAGTGGGACAGCTTCTGCCCATTTGGAGAAGTAATCAGTGATCGCAAGTATGAAGCGATGTCCTCGGGAGGAAGGTGGGGTGATTGGACCAATGATATCTATTCCCCATGCTTCGAATGGCCAGGACGCCACTGTCGGATGTAGAAATTCGAATGGTTGGTGAATGAAGTTCGCGTGGACTTGGCAGGCTTTGTATTTTCTAGCATAATCTATCGCATCTGCCAGCATCGTGGGCCAGTAGTAGCCCATTCGTCGAAGACGGTCTTGTAATTTAGGACCGGGCTGGTAGGCCCCGCAGATACCGTCATGAGCTTCTCGTACGGCTTCTTTGGCTTCTGCGTTTGACAAGCACCGAAGCAACAACCCGTCATAGGATCGTCGATACAGCATTTTCGTCTCTATATCGTAGAAGAATCTGAGAGAACGTCGTCTGATGGAGGTGGCTTCCTTTGGATTCTCTGGGAGGATGTCGTAGACGACGAAGTCGATGAATGGCCGTCTCCAGTCTGGTGCTTCGTCGACCGCCTTGGCGGAATAGCTTGCCACGAATTGAACGTTGTTCTTAGGGCAGACCAATTCGTGGCCTATCATGTCAACCTAATGATGAGTGTGGTTTGGCACTGCTAAGGAAGCGGCAAGGCCCGCTAAGGCGTCGGCTTCGATATTTTGGAGTCTGGGGACGTGCTCGATGAATAATCCCTCAAACGATGAGATGATGTTGATCGCTATTTGGTGGTAGGGGATCATGTCTTCATGGCGGACTTCGTATGATCCCCGAATCTGATTGACGATTAATTACGAATCGCCGTATGCTTCAAGATATTCTACCCCCAGCTCTTTTACAAGTTGGAGACCGATGACTAAAGCGTTGTACTCGGCCAAGTTGTTAGAGCAGGGTTCCGTGAGAGAGTAGGCACGATTGATCACAAGCCCGGTAGGAGAAATCAATACAACCCCGACTCCAACGACGATGTTTCCCTTGGGTCCAGTTCTTGAAGCGCCGTCGAAGAACATTCGCCATATGTTATCGTGAGTGGTTATATTCGATTCGGCGACCTCATCTGGGATCTCTTCATATATTCTGGATGACTCCGATCCTGGATGGGCCGCCAAGAAGTCTGCCAGGGCTTGACCTTTGACAGCCTTCTGCGGGATGAAGGCCATATGATAGGGGGACAGCAATATTGCCCATGTAGCGAGGCGAGAGCTGAGTGACCCTGGCTTAGTCATGAGGACTCTGAGAGGGTTAACTCGTGAGATCACATGTATGGTTTGTCCTGTGACATAATGCCGCGTCTTCTGAATAGCGAACACCAAGGCGAGGCATTCCTTTTCTACCGCAGTATATCGGTGCTCCGGTCCGACCATCATTCGGCTGAGGTAGTATATGGCTTGTTCGTGTCCTGCATCATTGTTTTGTGCCAACAGAGCACCAAGAGAGTGTTCCATTGCTCGTACGTATAGCAGAAATAGTTTTCCGGCAACCGGGGCCACCAAGACTGGAGGATTTGACAAATATTCTTTGATGCTGTCGAAGGCACGCTGACATTCCTCGTCCTATACGAATGAGACTCCTTTCTTCATGAGGTGTGTGAACGGTCGGCATCGCCCGGAGAGGTTAGAAATGAACCTCCTGATGTAAGCTAGCCTTCCTTGGAGGCCTCTGAGTTCGCGGAGATTTCTCGGGGGACCCATCTCCATGATTGCCTTCATTTTCTCAGGGTCTACATGAATGCCCTGAGCGGTGATGATGAATCCCAAGAATTTTCCGCTGGATACGCCCAAGAAAGATTTCGTAGGGTTTATTTTCAGATTGTGGGCTCGCATCAGGTCGAATACCGTCCTCAGGTCCTGCAGATGATCTCCCTTACAGCGACTCTTGACGGCGATGTCATCGACATAGCATTCTACCGTCTTGTGCAGGTGTTCTCTGAAGATGATACTCATGGCTCGTTGATATGTGGCGCCAGCATTCTTCAAACCGAAAGGCATGACTGTGTAACAGTATGTGCCAATCGGTGTTCGGAATGATGTGTGCTTTTCGTCGTCAGGAGACATCTTGATCTGGTTGTACCCCGAGAATCCATCCATGAACGACATACGTTCGAAGCTGCATGTGTTGTCAATCATGATATCTGTGATAGGGAGGGGGAATTCGTCTTTCGGGCATGCCTCATTCAGATTGCGGAAGTCGATGCAGATTCGGATTTTTCTATTCTTCTTGAGGACCGAAACTATATTGGCGACCCAATCTGGATGTTGCTCCTCACGAATGAAGCCGCTGGCTATCAGTTTATTGACTTCGGCTTCGATCGCGTTCATGACACCTGGGCGGAAGCGTCGTTGTTGCTGCTTGACTGGCTTTGCATCTGGCCATATGTTGAGCTTGTGAAGAGCAATATCGGGATCTAATCCCGACATGTCTTCATAACTCCATGCGAACACATCAATATATTCTCTGATAAGTTCCAACAGCGATTCTCGCTCTTCGTCTGTTAAGCTTTTACTAACAAAGATTAGCTTTGGAGAGGATTCGCTGCCGAGGTCGACATGCATAACCTCATCTTCGGTAGAAGGTTCTCTCTGCTCGAACCGCTTTTTCCATTGTGCATCCAGCTGTTGGGCCCACGGCTCTAGTTCGAGGATTTCAGGCATGTCTTAGTCTTCTTCGTAAGCGTCGGCGAATGCCATATTGACTGACAGGACTTGTCTAAATATGTCTCCGATGCTGGTATCCGAGTCGGAGGTTGGTGACCCGGTTGAATGTGACTGCCACTCACACTCTTCATCCGAACTCTTAGGTGTTGTCGTGGGAGTTACATACCCTAGTCCACATCGAGTTTTGCTATAGTAGTCCCGTGGCTTGCCAGCCGGGACTGGAGGCTTCAAAGGTAGTCGCCGTCCGGTGTCGTAGTTCAAGCCGGGTGTAGTCTCCAGATCATATCCCTGTTTTTGTATGAGATATTTGGCCTGGGGACTATAAAGATACAGGGGCAGTCTCCCTGCATCTGACCCAAGATCGACTTCTTTTATGGTGAAGGGACGCGGATCGTCTTTCCGGCCGAAGATGATTGGATGTTCTCCTCCCTCGATTATGCGGTATGCGTCTTCTGCTGGAATAAGCTGGATTGTGGTATACACATTTGTCACCTGTGTGTATAGGTGAGTGCCTATACCATGTTCCATAGCGTACATTGTACAAAGCTTATTAAGCTCGATGTAGTTCAAAGATAGCCCTTTATTGATGAAATAAGGTATCTTTTCTAGGGGGATTACATCATCCGCGGAGGGAACATCAGTGTGGGCAGCCACATACTTGGCTAGCTCTGGTTCTTCTTCGGTGACCCCCTGTATAAATGAAGATTAAGAGGACGACCTGGTCAACTTGATCTTCAGAGGTTCAACTGGTAGAGCAGAACGTGGAGTTGTCGGCAGACTAGCAACCCCCAGCTTGGTACTCGATGCTGGGCAGGGAGTGGTTGGTTCGCTAGAAGTCCGAGGCCTTGCATCAGGGTGATGACTCTTCTTGGGAAGACGTATCGTCATTGGCTTGTCTGAGGGATTGAGCTTCTCCTTTTGCGGCTGACCGATTTTTGGTAGCCTGATTGTTAGTGGCCCCGTTGTAGGTCTCGGCACTTGGCCCAACCTCGACAGTCGGATTATCATCTGTTCTTCTTGTGCCGAGAGACTGATCGCGTCCTTACGCAAAGTGGCCGTAAGGGGTGCGGACTTGCTTGGCTTGCGAGCCTGGAGGTGGATCGTCAGTGGTTCCTCTGATCCTGTGGCCGTCTTGGTATGAGCTTGCACATCTTCTTCACCCAGGTGCTTCTTTGATTTTTTGTACAGGCAGGAGTCTGAGTAATAAGATTCGACTCCCTTGAAGGGATCGATATCGGTAAATTCTGTCCTTACGAAGCCATGCTTATCGACATATTTGAAGTATTGGTGCAGCGTGGAGGGCACGATCATGTAATCGTGTATCCAAGGGCGCCCCAGGAGGATGTTGTAAGAAGTGTCGGCATCTATGACGTAGCAGGTGACTTCTGATTGGAGATCGCCAATCTGACACTTCAGGCGAATCTTTCCAATTGGGTAGCTCCTGCCCGAATTGAAATCGCTGATGGCGATGCTTGTAGGCGTCAGGCGATGCATTGGAATGCGAAGATGATGTAGCAAACCCTTCGGAATGATGCTTATGGACGACCCATGATCAATGTGCATCCGGTCCACTTTTACATCGCCGATGTATCCGGTGTAGTATAACGGGCGATCGTGCAGGTTGGTCTTGATGAGCATGTACTTCAGAGAAAAGATGATATTGGGCATCGCTCCCGTACACGCACTGTCTTGGAGATCTGCAGGTTGATTATCTCCCGTGAGGTTGACCTGTGCCAAGTATGCGTCGGCATTTTGGAGTGCGTCGCTCAAGGCTGTACGGACATACTTCGAGAGCCTCAGGAGTTCATATAAGGACAATTTGGCCGGTGTATTGGCCAATTGTGCTAGTATATCGAAGTTGTAGGGCCTCTCCAGCCCCTGAGGTGTCTCTTTCCGGAGGGATTTGTCAAAGCGAGTCTCCTTCGGCCTAGGCTTGTCGGTCGTCGGAGGCTGAGGGGGCCCTGGAGCATCAGTGGTAGCTGGAGGATGATCATCAGTCGAGTTCTCAGCCACAGGTTGGGATTGTGCTCCAGATCGAGTAACGACGGCTGTGACTTCTTCCACATCTGCCGAGATGGTACGGCAGGATCTGACTTTTCTACTTCTCTTCTTGTGAATAGGAGGCGACGTGGACTGAGTCACCTCGTGGACCAGGTCCGGATGGACCCATATGATTTCTCCTCGCGATGTGGTGAGAGGTACTAGACCGGCAGCTTGATCACGAGTAGGCGGAAGATTAGCAATTTCCATCGTCGCCAGAGGGATGGGTATGACACCGTCTTGAGTCTCCGTTGGAGGGAAGCTGCCGAATTGTACGGACACCATGTTGGCTGCTACGGTTACCTCCTCGAAATCGATGGCCAGAGCGTTCGAATCGATGAGGTTTTGGATGTATCGTTTCAGTTGGTAGCAGTCGTGTGTAGCATGGTGGACTTAGCGGTAGTAGTGGCAGAACTTTGGATACTCCAGATCTGCCGGCCGAGGCTCCCGTCTAGGTGGAGGAAGCTGAATTCTGTCTCCTTGTATGAGCATGTCCAAGATAGGTTTGACGTGGCCGTCTTCGAAAGAATAAGTAATTTGAGGCCATTGTTTGTCTGCTGGTTGTGACTCAGGCTTCTGGGCTGTATCGGCCATCATGGCCTGCTTGCCTCTATTGTCCCGATTGTTGGAGGGGCTACTCTCATTGTCGTTGTTGGTGTTGGGACGCTTGCCCTTGTTCTCTTCCTCTAAAATAGGCAACCCCAGTTGGCGAGCCTTTCTCAACCGTTCTTCGGCACTTGTGGCACTGATGATAAATGCCTTCCAGTCCTTGAATTGACTCTCGCCCATCCAGAGATTAATTGTTGGGAGCAATCTCTTTAGGCAAATTTTAATTAAGGAAGAATCCGGATTACCAGATGGTAACTTCATTGCGGTTTGACGAAACCGCTCAATATAATTCCTCGTCAGCTCTTTCTCTCCCTGGACGACGTCCATGAGGGTAGACATTGTGACGTCCTGTCCTACCTCGTAGAATCTCTCCAAGAACAAGCGCTTGAAGCCAACGAAGGAGTGGATGCAGTTGTCTGGCAGGTTGCGGTACCAGTCGAAGGCGACTCCTTCCAATGCCCCAATGAATAATCGCGTGAGGATAGCATCATCATGGGGCAGATGGTCGGTGGTGACCTCGAAGTAAGTGATGTACCGACTTGCTGAGGTCTTACCATCATACGGGTTGATATTGAACAGCTTATATCTTGGTGGGAATGGAACATCCCTCCATTCAGCAGGATATGGTTGCCGCATTCTGAGGTCTTGAGCGTTTTCTCGGGCATGGAACATGGCTCGAAGCTCCTGAACCTCTCTTCTTACTTCTCGGGCCTCATCTGTCGCGGTAGGGGCTGTTATTTCGGAAGGATTATTGCCCGGGTTCGGTGCCGCTGAGTTTGAGTCCGCATTGACCGCGGGACCCGTGCTTGTTTGGCCAGGCGTCCCTCTTTGCAGAGTTGGAAGAGCGGCTTTGATTTCATCTACAGACTTGACCAAGGCCTGCAGTATAGCCTCCAAAGTGTCGATGCGTTGGCGATCGCTGGAACCACCTTGATTGCTGTCCGTCATGAATACCGTCCTTACATGAGGAGTGATGGAAGGAACGGTGGAGGATGTGCCCTCCGAGTCATACCCATGCACCGAGAAGTCATCAGGGTAGGTGGGAATGTTCTCTTCGGGCTCGGACTCGGAGGGAACGGTATTCCCGGCCTCAGAGCTTGCTTCATCTTGAGAGTCATGAATGTCCTCAGGGACATCAGCGTCTGTTGTACCTGATGGGAGAGTTGTTTCCCCGGGCTCGTCTCCTTGAAACATCGGATTGTTGTGGATGTTCGGAGGAGTGCTACCCCCAGTTCCCACGAGCCCCAGCGATGTGGATGATGAATTTCCTATTGCATCAGATTTCGTCTTTGAACGGGTGTGTTGGAATACTCCGGTGGAAGACAACCGTTTAGACGACAATTTCTTAGCTGTAGTGGTTGATATCTTGGGGCTGGAGATGCTTGTCTTCTTCTCTCTCCTCTCGGCGAGGACTTTCTGAGTAGAATTACAGGAGACAACAGGAGGTGCCTCGTCCTCTGAGCTCGGATGCTGTAGTCTTTGGAAGACTGACGGCCGGTCTTCCATCACTGCCGCATTGTTGCAACAGCAGTTGACGATGATTTGGGTGCAGTGACGTCCAAGCGAGGACTCTTTGCACACCGAAGCCCCTTCTCTTTCCTTGCGCTTGTGGAGGATCGCCTCACGCAGGTCAGAGGAACCACTTTGTCCTTTTGCCGTCGGGGGCTGGACTCGAGCGGTTCTATACAACTTTCCATCAGAGGCCCGCGTGATAGTCAACGGGACGCCCCGATAGTCAGAGGTTGGGGCAGCTGACTGGGCTTGATGAGCCCGCGCTGCCCTAGACTTCTTTTTTTTAGCACTTGCGGGTGTGTAATAGGAAGAGTCTAAGTTGAATACCACAGAGTCTAGCTTATCATCCAGAGAACCATCAGGGTCAGGACCGTATGAGAGACGGTCGAAGACTGATCGAGAGGAGCGTAGAACGGACACTATGCGGCTAGGATTGGAAACCGTATAGGCTGTCTGCATGCGGTTGTCTTCTGCTGTCGGATGAGTTGTTCTTGTACGACTGGGAGTCACGACCGTGCAGGCTAGCCGCATGCGGTTGGCAACTGTGGCCGCATGAATTTTCTGTAAGCGATTGACTTCAGTGACCGCATGAGTTTCATCCATGCGGTCGGCAACTGTAGCCGCATAAACTATGCGGCCGACAAATGTGGCCGCATGAGTTTTCTTCATGCGGCTGGCGGATGCAGCCGCATGAGCTTTGTCCCTGCGGCTAATACCCTTATGCGGCTCGGATCGCATAGAGTTTCTCTCTGCCCCTTCAAGTCCAGCATCATAGTGTTTTCTTCTGCCGGACTTGGGGACAGCAGAGTTGTCTACGGTCTGAAGTGGGGCCGCAGGAGAGTCTTTCTCGCCGTCTTGAGCAATAGAGGGTATCCCATCGAGGGCTTGGGGAGGAGCAAATGATTTTGGCCTCCACTCTTTACGAGCCTTCGTCGTGCGGGTGCGCTTATGGACCGGGCCAGCGCTTCCTTCGGAGAGCATCTCTTCAAACTCCTGTTGGTCGAAGCGGACGACCATCTTTTGTTACATGGAGCCAAGTTTGGCTGCATCCGACTGCGTCACCAACTCCTCAGTCGTGGTGAAGTTTGTCCCCAGCATAGTCGCTATCGTGTTTGCCATGAAATATAAAAGAACAGATCAATTATCGGAGGACCGGACTTTTACTTCACGTTACAAACTCGCTTGTACAAAGAAAGCCTAGGGACGAAAACCTAGGTACAGCAATCTAAGTACAATTGTTTATTTTAGATTCTGGAAGGTGACGATAGAGGCTCGGGAAGGCGACGGCAGCCCTGCCTTACTCCTTGGACGATTGGTATGCAGCGTCGGCTCTTGCGACGAGATGCTTGGCGTTAACAAAGAAACGCTCTTCTTGCTCTTCCTCTTTTACTCTTCTGACTTCTCTCTCTCTGGATTGATCTCTCAGTATTTTTTTCTCTGATTATCGGGGGAGCCTCTCTGTATCTCTTTTTCTCGCAAGGAAATGGCACCTTGCTTATTTATAGGAGTGGGGGCATCATTAGGGTTTGGATGATTGCCCATTCTCAAAGTGGCGGCGGCCTGATGTTTAATCAATCTGGACCATTAGTCTTAAGCGTGAAGGATCTGGGCCATAAATATGGATAGTATTGAATCCTGTGAGTGATTAATGCTGATTGCTTTAAATCTTCATGATTGATTGTGTCAAGCTTGGATCTCTCACCACGTGTCCCATTGGCTTGATCATGAACGATATGACCTGATCTCATTAATTATGAGGATAACGTTAAATATGGTTATTGGGATCTGGTAAATCTCTGATTGATTTAATACCACGCATCCCATAATCACCCTGCTACCAGCTGTCAAGTCATAGGGGTAATTGAATCTCTGCCACGTGTCTTAATGGTGGACTCTGCCAGAGCCGCATGATATCCATGAACCGCATGAGACAGTGTCTCAGTGAACCGCATAGGTATAGTACTTGCGAGCCGCATGGGATAGTTTCTTGGTGAGCTACAGGAAGAGGATTCCTGCCAGCCGCATGAAGCTGTTCTTCAATTGAGCCGCATGGGAGTAGCCACGTGACAATCTTGGATCATGTCAGAGATTTTCTCCTGTTCCCAAAGAATCTGTCATTACGACAGGACCATCATGGCACTTTATGTCAAAGCGGTCAGCTGTCAAATCATGGCAGGGCATTAAGCATTAAATAAGGCCATTACTTGACGGCCAGCTGTGTGAAGGGATCCCACGGGGACACGTGGTATTGATCGAGCCGCATATCTCTGTTGGTCGTTTGTGAGCCGCATGTACTTTCGAGCCGCATGAGGCAGGAAGACTCTTTGAACCGCATGGGACTGTCCCTATGTAAGCCGCATGGATTCTCCTGCCCCGAGCTGCATGAGACTGAGAGTCTCTCTGAACCGCATGGGACTGCCCCTGTATGAGCCGCATGGGGTTCTCCTGTTCCGAGCCGCATAGACCATCATTCTGTTATTTTCCATGCTTCTACAAGGACAAGATATGGCAAACTAGTCCGCAAAAAGTTTTTGTTCCAAGCCACGATCAGATACAAGTACCCAAACCAAGAGTACTCATACCTAACGGATAAGGGTGCCTAACCGTTCTAAGTGAAATACAGTTTAAGAACAAACCTCCTACACATAGGCACTCTGGCTACAGGGATTAGGCATTATCCCTCCTTGGGAATCAGGTGCCTACATCCATAACGCTTCTATGAACGTCAGAGGGCATCAGTATAATGGGTTTGTCCATAACGTTCCGCGAATGTTAGAGAGCATCAATGGTCCCGTGTCTCCGACGGAGCTCATAGGTCTAATAAAGGAAGTGTAAAGGTAGCCCATATGTCAAGGAACTGTTCTCCCCGCCCCATGTCTACTATGTTGTATCTACAACACATAATCCATATTAAACGCTAAGTCAAACTAAACATGCGACACTATTAGCAGTTAATCCTATCGTACGGCTTATACATACTGGTGGCCAGCCAGTCACACATTTCTGAGTTCATATATGCGACTCGCAACAACGTGGTACAAATGTGTCAAGGCCTATATATGCAACATACAAAGGGAGGTCCCTTAAATTTAAGTTCAATGTGTAAGAAAATAATACATAGCAGGAAATAGAACTGAACAGTAAGATTCTATCAAGTTATGCCATGTATCACAGTTTATTTTGCAGAAAGTAAATAATAAGTAAATGCATGAAATATGAGACAAAATAAATAGACAGCTAATGGCAAGGTATCTTGCCTGAGGGTGGTGCGAGAAGCAGCAAAATCCAACAACCAGAATCGTCAGCACGAAAGTCAAAATCCATAAAGAGCTCCAGATGTTGAAACAAACATCACGAATGTGTTTGGTATAAAGGATATGTCTAGGAAACACCTGTCCAAAAGTCCAATTCCGAAACAGGGGCAAAATCATAATTTTGGGTCAAAACGATGTTCGTTGTTGGACCCGTTTTGTACCGAAACGTGTGCTAGTATCTACGATCTCTAAAGTTGTCAAACTACATGTCTACGGATTCGATTTGAGGAAACGAAAAACGATGTTCGTCGTTGGACCCATTTTGTACCGAAATGTGTGCTAGTATCTACGATCTCTAAAGTTGTCAAACTACATGTCTACGGATCCGATTTGAGGAAACGAACCCAACCGTATGTCCAAAATTGGATTCCGACTGGCCGTGCACAAATTCGCCCGTTGGAGCGGGTTACGGGCCCGCCAAATAGGCGTTCCAATCGACCATCTCAAAATCAAACCAAACTTGGCATACAGGACAGAAAAATGATTCGGTCCAGATGGCGCAAGTTTCGTGTCGATCCGATGAACGTGCACGAAGTTATGGGCTAGTTTGCAAATGGTCGATACAGGGATATCTCGACGGATACGCACTGATTTCGTCGCACATGCACAACGAAATCGAGTTCCGTCAGTTCCCACACGTCGACAACATCCATACACACCTTTCGATGCATATAGTGTGCGACCACGTCGCCCGATTTTTCGGGACGTGCGCCGTATCGGTCAATTTTTCAGGAATTTAGTTTTCCAAAAATAGGTTTTTCTCAATATTTGGGTTCGAAAAACTTTACATACAATAAATGAAAAATTAAATTAAAAGAAGGGATTCGAAGTGCTATTTGTGGACAAATTTTTTGTTCAAAAAGTTCTGGAAAAAGCCCACTGGGTTGACGAAAAATATTCTCTAAACAGGGGTACATGAAACTGTCTAAATTGTTGCAAAAATTAGTTTTTTTTGGAATATTCGAATCGAACTCTCGACCCGATGGATCGACAATAGAGGTAACTAGCTGCTGGGTCATCTAGGGGGTCATGTAGTCCGTTCATAGGAGTTAATAGAACTGGGAATGATCTAACGTAGAAGGAGAGGTTGAATCGGGAAGAGGAGTACCTAGGGTCGAAAATTCTACAGCTGCTGCTGCTGCTCTGTTTCGTTCCAGGCACGCGGCTCTGTGTGCACGACATAAGGTCGGCGGCCATTGGTGGTGGTGCGGTAAGCGCACGGCGGTGGGGTCGCCGAGGGTGCCGGGGAGATGCGCGTGGGTAAGGGAGAGTTTTAGAGTCGAGGGGAATCGATTTCACGAAGGTTTTCTTCGAGTATATATATATACTCGATTTTAATCTTCCAACCAATTTGATATGGTTTTAAATCTTGTGGTTCAATCAAATCTGTGGAGAATCCAATCTAGTATTCAGGGGTTCATCTTTGGGAAGATTTGATTTTTGAATCAAGTTGATTCAAATATGGGGGGAGTATACATAGTATTACTCTGTTTCCTACAGGCGCGCGGGATGGGTGTTGATGAACAGTTCCCACGTGCACTGTTCATCAAGTCTCTTTATATATATATATATATATATATATATATATATATATACACTATTAAGTAAAAGTCTAAGTAAATTTTTATAAATTATCTAAAATACCAAAAATATCTATAAAATATTTGAAGAATATTTTGTACAAAAGTTACTTAGTATGATTATACCTGGCTATTATATAAGTTATTAAGTCAAAATAAACCTTTCATGGAATCCTTATTATCTAGATAAAAATAAGTATGCTAAAATAATAAAAATAAAATCTTTATAATTTTAGTAATATCTTGTACAAAATAATAACAATAGTTATCATATATATAAAGTGGCAGTTACCTGCTATAATTTTTAATAGTCACAATATCATATAACTAATAACAAGCTACAAAAAGGCAACATCATAATAACTCATATAATATATATTTATGTATATATATTTTTCATAACTACCATAATCAATTATTTAAAAATTTAGTAAAAGTAAAAAAAAAAAGTAGTAGAAATTTTAGGGGATTTACAAGCAATGTGTCCAATACCTTTAACATTGTAGCACTTGGGTCCCTTATCCTCTTCCATAGAGGTTTTCTCCTTTTCCTTGTCGGCGGTCGTACGCGGCTTAATGGGATGTTTGTACTGTCGTTTAAGTTGGCCATTTTGTTGGTAAGGCTTATTGTAGTTGAAGTCAGACCTTTTAATGTTGCTCAAATTTGAGCGTTATTTAGTAGGCATCTTCTATAGTAGTCGCTGCCTTAAAGGCTTAATTTTACATCTAAGTTTGGATCTTAAGATATATCAAAATTGCCAGAGCGTGACTCGGGGGCCCTCAACGATCTCACAACGTGATATCAATTCGTCGCATATAGTGATATACTAACGGGCTACCCTAAAGAAATATGGCCATTTGATCCATAAGCTTTTCTCTGTAGGATCGTGGGAAGTATTTTCGCGAAAGATCTCTTCATCTCGATCTGCATGCCTATATGGACTCTACCTAACTGTTCTTTGTCCTTTTCAATAAAAGACCAATATATCCTACCAGAACCAGTCAGTTTTATTTTGGCAAATTGGATGCGTCTCTTGTCAAATATATTGTACCACTCAAAATAATCGTCCATATTAGACAACCGATCGCTAAATGCCTTAGATCATGGCGACCATCAAAGGATGGAGCCTCTACCTTTACTTTCTTAGTGATGTCATCGCCTCGAAATCTATAGGTCTGGTGTCCTAGACGATATTTCTTGTCGAAATCATCATGGATATTATGGGAAATCCTAGCTATAAGTTCCTCTCTCCTAGGTGGAGCAGGATTAGTGAGGTTTGAACATGGAAGATAGTTGATCAGGATTATATTCAACTAAGATGCGGCACAAGACCGAGACAGCTCGAGTTCTGGACTAGCTAGCTAGCAGAATCTAAAAAGATATTTTGGTTGAGTTGAGATATTTTGGTGGGGTTGTTCAAGGGCGTATATCGATTCTATTTGATTGACTCTAGCATTCAACACTTCCACCCTATCATCAAGTGCATTGAACTTAGGACTTAATTCAGCTATTATTTGCTTTCTAAAGTATATTATCAAAGAAGATATTTTATCAAACAAATCACTAGCTTCCATGTTTGACCCTAAAATTCTCCTGCTATATAAATGCATAAACAAGTCTAAACATAGGCTTTTATGCCAAATCTGACACGAAACAGGGAGTTAAGTTCAACTATCCAATTTTACAATTAGGATTTATAGGAGATTTAACTAGTTAGCAAGTTCTTTGTATTTATTAAACAGAAAATGGTGGAAGGAGACATGGTTATCGTTATTGGTTTTGAAATTAACTTGTACAACTTACCCAGAAGAGTACAATTTTGTCGCAAGCCTTCGAGAAAGTCACAAACTTCATTTATGAGGGATATGTCTTCAATACATACTTTGAGTCCTTAGGATATGGTGCACAACTCCTTGTCGAGGAAGAAAACCTCATGCACCACTCGAGAATGGCATATTTGATCCAAATTTGACGAGTTTCGAAGGAGTCGATGCCAATTCGTCGTCGTCATCGATTGCTTGTCTTCGGAGAGTCATTATTTGAGGAAGATTTTTGAGTGTTCCTCCAAGCTGGACATCGGATCCTTCGACGAAGACGTCAGCAAGCGTTTATAGTTTAGTAGAATAGGAGAGAAGAAAACTCACTTAACTAATTAATTTTAAATTAAAGTTTAATAGTGAATTTTATTCTCATTCATTCTGTCTCTTCTACAATGCTTTGTCTCTTTTATAGCCATATAATTTAACCATAAGACAACACAGACTAACTTAAAAGATAAACAAGTCATCCTAAGAAAGATAAGCTTCCTATCCAAACTAACCTCCAAATAACAAACAAATAACAATAAAGTTAAAGATATAATCAATTGATTCCTAAGAAATATAAACTTCTTATCCCAACTAATCTCCAAACAACAAATCAGTAACAATAGATATAAAAGTATCTCATCTACTCAACCAAAACATCTCAACTTCTAAACCAAAATAACTTTTTGATTTTTCAAGCTAGATAGTCCAAAAATCGGACTCGTCCATCTCGTGTCGCGTCTTGGTCAAATCTGATCCCCATCACTATATTTAAGTTGAGGGGATTGTTCTGAGAATGAGGTATAGTATTGGTGTTATCTAGTAACAGGGGCGAAACTAGGCGCAAACCCGCCAGCGTTGTAGCCCGGGCTTAATTTTGAATTTTTTTTTACCATAGTATGGGTCAAATTATAAATTACATACAATTAAACCCCCCCTCTCCAGCCTCCCCTCTCTCATTTGTTTGTTATGTTAGTGTTAGGGCTGCGACCTGCGAACTGAAATGAAAAGCGTTAAATGATGGAGATCGGAACGGCAACGGGGTGGCGTCGGTAACCAAGAATCTGAGGACGGGCCTCTCACAGAGCATATCATTCCCAGCTAAAAGTACTCTTGCCACCAATTTAAGGAAGGGACCGAAG
This sequence comes from Iris pallida, assembly GCA_029216955.1. NCBI lineage: Eukaryota > Viridiplantae > Streptophyta > Magnoliopsida > Asparagales > Iridaceae > Iris > Iris pallida. The sequence continues at coordinate 90,563 of JANAVB010039359.1, read as the reverse complement.
GGCACTATGCTCGTGAAGCCGGCCAAGCCGAAAACTACAAAATGGTATGCAATTGATGGCCTGACTTTTCTTATATAATCACCCAATAGTTAAAGGTACTACTTCCTTACATTATATAATTTGATGTATTGTTTTCAGCATGTGAATGCCGGTGTTGGGGAAAATGGGGCCTCTTCTTAATTAACAAAGTGAGTTATTGTCCAAATTATGAATGTCTTCTATTTTGCTAGTGTTATTTCTTTAAAAAATCTCACTTTTCTTATTTACTCTTCAATCCATGTCAGAAAAAAAAGGGGTTTGGATGAAACACTAGTTTGGGTATCTATTCTAGGTTTAACTTGGCTCTCTGAGGCCATTGCCTATGTGAAGACCCTTTGACTACAAGTTCAGGTAAGCAACAATTCGTCTTCCTGAGAATTCTTTCACACCATAAACTATCATCAATTGACTTTTTAATCTGATTATTATGACCTCAAATCATACAAAGTAACGAACGCTGCATCTGACGACTGCTCGATCAGTTTGAGATTGATCTTGTGGTAAACTCCATACCGAGCGAGACATCGAGCTTCTAATTTTTGTATATTTATTTGTTTGTTCCTTGAAGTAGTCTTGTTTAGTTATTGATACATGATTTTTTTGGCTTATCTAGATAATCAAGTATCTTTGAAAATGAGTCGAGCAGGAGAACCCAAGTCACTAAAAACAATGCTTTCATTCTATAAGGCAAACAACAATGAAAAATCTAAAGGGGATACGTCTAAGGGGACTACATCTAGAGAACTGGGTGAGCAACATCCTTCCAATGACGACGATGACCAACATCCTTTAAATGAAGTTGATGGAAGATGTTCTCCTTCCGTTGAATTTCATGAAGTACGTCGTTCTAAAGTTCAAAGAGTGGAGCCTATAGAATTTGATGTTGCTTCTTTCGTACGGGATCCGGGGTTACGTCTTCAAATAGGCCAATACCCTGTTAATTAACAGGATGAAGTTTGGCGAGCTTATATCGATGTTGGACCATATCAACCACTACAAGAGTATCCATCCTCTAAATCATCTGGAGAACAAAATCGTCAATTTATTGCTTCTCGTGGTTTAAAGACTTTCGTTGGTTAGAATTTTCTCCCGTGAATGATAAAGTTTATTGTTTTACATGCTCTCTCTCTTTGAACATATCCTCCTAAGTGTCCTACGTTTACAAAGGATGAGTTTGGAAGTTGAAAGAGGGTGAATGATGGAAAAAAAAATTGTTCCTTTTTGCAACACATGGGAGGTCCAAATTCCTTTCACATGGCTCATATACGATCTCATGAAATTTAAAGAGACTTTCGAGGGGCATAGAAAGCATGTTTAAAATACAAACTAAAGAGTTGGTGGAAAAAAATAGGTTGCGAGTGAAGGCCACTATTCGTTGTGTTTTATGGCTTGCATATCAAGGATGTGCCCTTAGAGGTCATGATGAGTCAATTGGATCAAGAAATCGGGGAAACTTTCTTGAATTGCTAAACTTTATGGCAAGTTGGAATGAGAAATTTGCCGAGGTTGTCTAGAAAATGCTCCGGAAAATGCTTCGTATACCACACCATTAATTCAAAAGGAGGTTTTGCATATTATAGCTCATGGAGTTAAATGTAAGATTCGTCAACAAATTGGGCATACAAAATTTTGTATTCTTGTTGATGAAGCACAAGATGAGTCCAATAGAGAACACATGGCTATTATCTTGAGATTTGTTGGTGACGATGGTATTTTACGTGAGCGATTTTTTGGTGTTGTGGGGGTTGAAAATACCACAACTTTAACTCTCAAAGAAGAGATGTGCAAGGTCTTTACTAAGTACAATCTTTCTATCGACCATATGAGAGGCCAAGGATACGATGGTGCATGGAATGGTCTACAAGGTTTATTTCATCAGGAATGTCCTTATGCATATTATGTGCACTGCTTTGCCCACCGACTCCAACTAGCATTAGTTGAGACAGCTAAGGATGAGCAAGATATATGGTTGTTCTTTTCAATGGTGGAAACTATTGTCAACCTTATTACTTCTTCCCCAAACATCAAAGCGAGTTCCGATCTGCTCAAGAATATGAAGTTGCATTTAAAACAGCTATTGGTGAACTTCAAACTAGTAGAGGGGGTAATCAAATTGGTAGTTTACAACGAGATGGTGCTACTCGTTGGAGTTCCCATTTTGGTTCAATTAGCCGCTTGATGATTATGTTTGATGCAACTTGTACAGTTCTTGAGAACATTGCAAGGGATGTTACAAAGGGAGCTCAACGTGGGGAAGCTAAGGGTGCTTTGAAATCAATGAAATCCTTTGAATTTGTATTCATGTTACATTTGATGAATGCGATAATGGGAATCACAGAAGTACTTTGTCAAGCCTTGCAACAAAAATCTCAAGACATTGTGAATGCTATGAGTCTTGTTTCTACTACCAAAAGAGATCTTTCTCAATTAATCCCTTTCTTTGCTTGCCCCTCATTCTTCGAAAATTAGAAAGATCATTTTCGAGTTTAAACTCCTTCACAAGTTAAGAGAAGATGGATGGAATGATTTGTTCATGAATGTGAATTTGTTTTGCTAGAAACATACGATTGATAAACCTGATATGAGTGCTTATTATACTATGGTTACCGATCGCTCTCCCCAACAACAGGATGACATTACATTTGAGCATCACTATCATTTTGACATCTTTAATGAGGCTATAAATTTTCAGTTTGAGGAATTAGAAAGTAGGTTCACCTAAGGGGCAATGGAACTTCTAATTCTTAGCTCGGCATTGGATCCAAGGGATGACTATAAGGCATTTGAAATTGATGATATTTGTAGTCTTGCTGGAAAATTATATCCTCAAGATTTTACTGAGCAAGAAGTACTTATATTGAGAGGCCAATTGCAACATTATCAACAAGATATTCCTCTTGATCCAAGGTTTTAGAATATATCTACTATTTCTGAACTATGCCAAAAGCTAGTTGAAACAAAGAAATCAGAGAGCTATGGTTTGATTGATAGATTGCTTTGTCTTCTTTTAACTCTTCCTGTTTCCACGGCAACTACAGAACGTACATTTTCTGCTATGAAACTTCTTAAAACGTCACTACGTAACAAGATAGAAGATGGATTTCTATCAGATTGTTTGATGATTTACATTGAAAAAGAACTTGCCGAAGACCTGGACTTAGAAATGATAATAGATGATTTCTTTAAATTCAAGGATCGACGGGTACAGGACAATAGGATTGATGGCTACATTGAAGGAGAACTTGCCGAAGACACTTTTTTGTACATGTCATACTTGACATAGCATATGATGGCTACATGGTTTTTGTTAAGTTTACATTTTGTATGTAGCATACGATTACATGATGTAATTGACGAGAAAAAGATGAATTGGGTACTTGTTATCTATATTTACGATGAATGCATCTTTGACAGGTTTTGAATCATCAAATTTACAAAGAAATCTCGGTCGAATTTTTGGCAAAAGTTTTTATAATCTTATAGTAAATATTAGCTAGTCCACCCTACTCAAAAATCTCGATTCCGCCCGGCTAGTAAGATGGAAGGAATAAAGTTAATACTTATATTTGATTTTTTTTTTCTTAGATCATTAATGAGCATCTACCACTAAACACCAAAAGCCCCATCTTAGATCATTATAATTGTGATCATATCATTAATGGTTGTCAGGGTGCTAGGCTTAACAATGTTATTAGCTTGTAAAGAATCGAACCAGAACCTGCCTCAACGTACACTGCCCACTACAATCACGAACCGAAACTAATATGACAACCTGAAATGTGTTGCTTGGCGAGGCTAAAACACAGAATCACCTTCCCCAGTTATACTGAAACATTCAATTCTTGGTAGAATCATGGAAACAATACCCTGATATAATTGGGGTATGATTGGCTATGGTTATAAATATATGATTTAGTTAGTACACATATGACATATTTAATTATTCATTGAAGAAATAAGTATACACACTGAGAAATAAAATTTATCCGCATGAAGAGTCTTGACAGACCGACCATAGATTACCACCAATCATTTTTACACAACTCTCTTTCACTGACAGCTCCAGGGACCTGCAAAAGTAAAACCAACAATATGAACTTATCTGTAAAAAATGCACAAGACAGCACCGAAGCCGCGAAACCAACGAGTCAATACGGAAACAAACCCCCACAAATCCCACTCAAGAGAATTAAAAAGAAAAACACTCTTAAAGCCCTAAAAACTATAACATCTACTTATAAGAAAATACAACTTAAAACAAAACCCTAAGAAAGTCTCCAAGTAAGCTGGAAAAAAGAAATACCATAAATAAACCAAAAGAATCATCCAAAATCAGTCCAAAATAGACTTAGCCGCCTCGAACCAATATTCTGGCTTGGCCCAACCGCCGAATTTATAACATAAACTTGTACAAAAGTGAGCCCCCACTCGGAATTCTGATTCTATTCTGGAGTCTTCAAAATGTCTGTGTCAAATCCCTTGTAAAGAACTCGATTGCAAGTTCTTTGTACTAGCGCCCAGATAAAGTGCCTCGTCGTTTGCACGATGCATATAGAGATCTGCAATGTTGAATGTTAACGAGATTCCCATCGAACATGGAAAACCTATGATGTAGGCATTGTCTTTAATCATTTGCACTACTTTGAAAGGTCCAAACTTCCTCGGTTGAAGCTTACCGTATTGTCCAACAGGTACTCTCTAATTCCAAAAAGGTACACCATGACATCGTCACCAACATTAAAAACTTTGCATTTACAGTACTTATCCGTCATTGACTTGTACCTTTCATTAGTCTTCTATAGTCTTTTCCGAACCTTCTCATGAACTCCTTGGATTTGATTTACCATATTCTGCGCTCTTTCCTCATTTCGAAAACGGTTTTTTCTGAATTTTTGCAAAACCCTCTATTCTGAAAACGACTCTCGAAACCAAGGGGGTTTATGCAAAACTGTAGTAAAGTGTGAATTTTTTTGCAATCCCCCAAAACAAGTTTCCACAAATTCCAGAATTTGCAAATTTCACAGTGCAATTAAGAATTACAAATGATTCCATAGTTAATTCCGGCATTATTTTAGGAAAAGAAAACATGAACATGACCTTTGAAAAAGAATAGCCATCAACTGAAATAATTTCTTACGAGTTTGTTTTCAAAGATACAACACAAACAATTTTAATTTAAACAAACGAATATAAATCAAATTTAATTTCACGACTCCAATAATTAATTATGCTTTAAGCATTGAACCTAAGTTAGGCTGCGATACCAGTGCAAGTAAACAGTACTGTTCTGTCCCACATGATACGTTGATACACAACATCTTGCGAATCTAATTGTACGGATTTATTACTTGATTTGATCGTTATAGACGATATATTAAAGCGCGTAGGGTAATTGTGAAAGACTCGATCAAACGTTGCACGTTCAATTCGATTTATCGACAACTCCAATCTTATTCAATATTATCCATTCCAAAATATTAAAGATCAATTTGCAATGATTATTAAGCGATTCAACGATCATAGCATCACATGAACACATATTTACAATAAAAAACAATCTAATTAGAATCCTATTCAAGTCAAGATGGTTAAAGGTATACCATTGTAGAAGCAGCGCGCCGCGTACATGTTCAGACTCTAACGGTAATCCACGCAAGCCTCGACACAACTATGAACTTTTTCTTGAAAAACACCTTCAATAGCCAAGAACGATTTCTTGACCGCTCAAACATCGATTGAACTTTTTCGGGCAAGAAGCAGGAGAGCCCCTGCGGGCGGGCATCCATGCTACGCAACCAACATTGTTCCCTACTACCCGAGAAGTAAAAGAAAAGAGAATCAGGCTTGCTCTCTAGGTTGATAATCATGAAAGTCTTTAGTATTCATGAAACTGATCCCCAGAACTTTCATATATTCATTAATAATGTCAACACCAGCCGCGAGTATAGCTCCATTGCCTCCACTATTCGTACTGTCGTCATTATTGCTGTCGAGATTGTCCATCTGGAGTTTTATTTCATTTTTTCAGACCTTCGAGCATTTTTGGTTGTATCTTGTGGATCGACATCGAAATTATCATCTTATCACTCATTTTCTTTACCATCTAAGAGTGGTGTTTCTCTTTCTCTAGTCCAATATGTGAGTAGACCTTGAACATGAAATACCTCATCCAAATCTATAACATTATTTTCATCTAGTGATCTTTGGAGATTTTGAACCCTCAATCTCATATTGTAATGGACGAAAACTAATTTTTCTAGTCTTGTCATTGTAAGTTTGTTACGGGGACGAGTATGGATAAAAGAAAATGTTGTCCAATTCCTTTCACAGTTGGAGAAGATACCATTTGACTTAAGATACGCATAGCTAATCGAGTCAAATTTGGGACTTCCTCCCTTGCATATATGGACCATCACTCAGCCGCAAAAATATTAAAACACGTTAGTTTTTTAACTATTTAACTTTAATTAATAAATATTTTAAAGTACTAATTATTACTACCAGGAAGACATCTATTTACAGCACTTCGGAATTGATCTGAATTAAATACACCAGTCTTAATTTGAACCTTTTCACCGTTGATATTATACAAGTTATGACATCAAAATTTAAATATTGCAAAGTTATGAAAAATCTAATATCAAATAATAACTACCTCTCTATTTATATTAAGGCATGTTGTGCACCATTCTATTAACGACGCGGTGGAAAACCATTCAATATCTCGTCATCATTAATAATATTATTAAAATAATGGTATTTGAGATTCAAGAAATAACCTACAATATTGAACAAATAACAAATTTTAAAAACCCTAGAAACATTATAAAATAACTTTTAAAGGTTGTTCAATTTAGAGTACTTACCGGTTGCATGTATATCTCGATATAGTTGAGAATTCCAGCAATTTCCATAACTTCTTATATCATTTACCAACATTCTTTTTTATAGATTATTTAGCCCTGTCAATAGCCTCGTAAACATGACTCATCTCGGCTTTATCACCGCTATCCATCATCCTTAAATTTTTTACTAGAGGTTCAAATATTGCAGTGGCGACCATATTTGCTTGTTCTCCATTTTTGCGATTGAGTTTCATGTAGTTCTCCGTCAAAACCCTTGTATTTGTCATCATTTTTAAATCGGTCTGGTGTTTAAGGATGAAATCTAAAAAAATTGGTAGCAAACCTAGTGATAGCTAGGCTAACCAATTCTCCATTTGAACTCTCGGTTCTCATGATGCTAAGAGCCCAACCATGATTATATATATGAAACAAGTCAGATTTTGAGACTTCAATATTAGTGGACTAATACATGGATCTTTAGCTATATCCTTCAACAATGAGATCTATGCAATGTGCTGCACATGGAGTCCAGTATGAGTATCCTCTCGCCTGCATTAACTTTATTTCAGCCGTCTTGTAGTTCGAGTCATTGTCAGTAATTACTTTGATGATCATAGTTTCTCTAGTCTGTTTCACAACTTCATTCATCAGACCAAGTATACTATTACTATATTTGTATTTGTCAGAGGCATCTACAGATTTAAAAAATATCGTCCCTTGGGAATAATACACAAGAAAGTTAATAATGCTTCTTTTGTTCTGTGTACTATATCCATATCGCACATAATGGTAAACTCATACCCATCCCAATATCTATGGGAAAAAAATTAGGTACACATCCATGTCTGTTATAACTTATAACCATATCCAAATATGAATTTGAAATCTCATGAGGAGTTAGACCTTTCACTCCACTCTCGCAAGCTGCTATGATATATATAGTTTGTTGATAGTGTGGACTACTAGCAGCATCATTGAATGGTATATGATTATATATAAAGAATTTTGCTACAAATCTTCCTATTTGTTTTTTAGCATTCTTTATTCCCTTAAGGGTACCCTTTATTTTGGGCTGCATTACCTCTTGTTTTCTTAGGACAAATGAGTCCATACTACTTCTTCCAACCTTAGGATTATTTCTAACATCCTCCTCAAGATATGCGACCGACTTTGATCGGCCACCTAACATCAGACCCCTACTAGATCATGTTTCTCTGTCCCCGACACTCCAACGTCTACTTTGTTCCCCAGCTACATGTTCTCTCCTACTTTCTCTCAATTCCTTTCTAAGGTTCGTGAGTTCTTCGATCTCATATTCTTCTGAAGAGGAATCTACTTAACGAGTTGTTCTTGTCAACTGTTCATCTACTCGTTTTCATCGGTCAGCTATTCTTTTATCCTTTCTTTTGCCCTCAACAAATGTTGTGCCCTCAACAAACGACAACATTTCTTCTCTTACCGATACTTCAGGACATGATGTTCCCCCTAAGTATTGTTAGAGATGAGTAACCCCTCCATCCATCTTCTTACAACAAATAATTATATTGTACCTTCCTTCTATTATTTGGACCAACACATTTGTCATGCCTCCAACCAGTATTCATTTCCCTCAGCATACGACTTTTTGGTGCCATTATAATCATAGTAATGTTATAAAAAATGTCAGCTACAATAATAAAAAAACATTGCATACAATAATACATATATAATTATATATACATATAAAGTTAGAATAATGAATATATATAGTTAGATACAATAGTAAAAAGGTTAGATACAATAATAAAAAGTTAGTTACATATATATTTACAATAATAAATGGTTATATATATATATATATATATATATATATATATATATATATATATATATAAAATAATCGGGAGAGGAATCGGCACATATTCGAGGGACTTATCACCCCTCCGGTTGGTATCCATCATAATTTGGAGTTTGATGTAAAAAAAATGGTCGACTGACGGGTGGGCGTCCATCCTGTCTGTATGTTGTATGAGTATTGACTGATTTTGGAATAAAATTTACCCTTTTCCATATATATATATATATATATATATATATATATATATATATATATATATATATATATATATAAAGTTAGAGATTATACATGTACATATTTACAATAATATATGTATATATAGGCAAAATCTGGCGGTATGATAAATACTATGTATATGTTAAATTTAACACTAAAGTTGTAGTGTCATTGTGGCTAGGAGGGATTTAATTTTTCCTTCTTCGATCAGGACAGAATTCGGGACAGTTCGAACCAGTAGATGGTTTTCAAAAACAAATCCGTTTCAATTTTTTTTTTTACCGCGGGGCCCAATACCCGAACCCTAACCTAATAAATATGAAAGGGAGGAGAAAGACAGCTAAGCAGCCTCCATTTCCTCCCGTTTTCTCCGACCGCCCATTCTCGCTCCTCTCGTTCTCTCTCCTCTCCTCCTCCCTTTCTCTTCCCTCTCCATCTCCCCACCTACCCATCTCCACTTCCTTTCCCTCAACGAGGCGGCGGCAACTGCAGAGAAGGTGAGGCGGCGGCGGCGACAAAAAAAGGGAAAGTGGTTTTGGCGTGAACCCTAAAGTCGGAAAGTCTAAAAGATTACCTAAGGACTTCGATTGGAAATTTTGGACTTCGATTGGAAATTTTTTGGCTTTGAAGAGGTAATTTATGTAAGAATTTTGATCTTATTTATAGGCTTTTAGTCTCGTTATTGAGAAACTTTAAAACGTTTTAATCTAGGTAGAATTCTGAAACTGGAGCATCACAAAGAAGGAAAAAAAAATATGGCTACTAATATTTAGTAGCCATGAATCTGATAAGAAGGAAGAGAATATTTAATAGCCATGATGTCTGATAAGAAGGAAACTAAACAAATAAATATCATTGGTAATGCTACCTATAAACATGTACATGATAATCCCATGACAATCTTCTTATCCAAAAAACCAAAACCTCTCAACTGGATGCTACATTGAGACAATTCTGTATAAGTACCAATATCTAACTATTTCTGTCTAAATAATAAAGTTATTCATCCATGTATGGTCATGATATGATAACCATAGTCATTCATCCAGTAACCTAACTTAGTGATTAACAACTTAACCATCACTCAGCAAAATGATGGACGAACCTGATACAAGTACAAAAGTATGTGAGGATTACACATTTAATTAAGAAAACCATCAATGTATTGCATTTCAAATACATAATAGGCTTTCATTAAAAGAAAACATAAACCCTACTTGAGTCTTGTACGAGAGGACTTACTAAACCAATCAGAATATGTAAAAAGCCTTTGAGTATTATTTATGATTATGGCTATGGAAAAACTCACACCAGGTAAACTTAAAGTTCTTCCTGATGACTCCACAAAATAAATTGTATATCAATATACGCAAATACCCTTGTGAAGGACGTATGATTGTTAAACAGATTTGGTGCATACAGATAATATTTATCAGTCCATCTTACAGTCCAAAGACTGCTCAGGGGAATTTTTTACTTACACAAATGAGACTACAAAATTTTAGGTTCGACACTTCACCCTTCAAACAATGGCCCAATTATAAGGTTCCTTCATATGATTCCATTTCTATGTTAATTATTCAGCATAAGCTGAAATGAATTGTTTTCAACAACAAAAATAAGTAATGCTAATAGAATATTTCAATTGCTAACAGTACTTCTACTTAAACATGGTTAAAAAAATTCAAGAAAATGAGTAATAGTACCTGACTATATTGCCATTTCTGCTTGTAGTGCTGCAAGTTCATCTTCTTCAGATGTATTTTTCTGTGGAGCAGGTCGAGTTGGTTGCCTGCCTGAAGGAACATATTGCACTGGAGCAGCAGGGGCAGTTGTAGCTGGCTGAAGAAGTTGTTCTTCCAGCTCGGCCCCCTCTAACTCCTCAAGTTCTGCTTCCAATTCATCCTGCCATTAGAAAAGTATATCAATACACAAGAATGAGAGGAAAATATATGAACAAACTAAAAGTGTAAAATAGATACTTCATCAAAATCTGCAGCTGCTCCGATGGGAGTAGATAGTGCTTCCTGAATTTGTTTCATGTTCTCTGTTTGTTCATTAATTTCATCCATAGTCTTGTCTACATCATCAATGTTACTGCAGCAAGAAGAGAACCTTAAACCATCTTTTGTAGCATTTCAACAACTAAAGTCAACTAAAATCAAAATATATACAGGAAATTCAACCTTAGGACCATAGTGCACGAGATTCAAGAGGGGAGCAGATCACCATACACACAAAGATATATCACTGCCTACTGTTACCCCAAAAATCTTGTGCAAACTTCACATGCAAGTTCCACTAATCAAAGTAGAATCTCAACACTAGGTAATGAAAAGGTACAAAAAAAACATTATGGGCTCGACAGGCTGAAAAGACATAATTTGAAAGACATGTTTACACATTCTGTAACATAAGGAGAGAACAAGCTAAGTAGATAGTACAATTTCTTGCAGTTTCTTATCTTTTAGAAATTAACTTATAACATTCCAGTTTCTTATTTTTCTCCCTGATTTTCCATCCCGGGGAAAGAGAGTAAAACTGTCCTAATGATGTAGAAGCATTGATCTTTTACCAACACCTATGTCACTCTCTTGTCTCAGAAGATGGTGCAACAAATTAGTACTTTCTCAATGTCTTCTATACTTTTCATACATGCAAAGATGTTAGGGCTAATTTTTAGTTACTTACGTTGCTTTCTGCATGGCCTTCATTGCTGCTGCACCAGTTCTCAATGCATCAACAGTCTCAGTAGTCGCTTTTGCACCTTCTAACATTATCATCTGAAGTAATGAACAATGTCAATTTAATGGAATTACAACCGACGCCTATCTAAAGGATCCATATCAGTTTATGATAAACAATACCTGATCATGGATTCGTAATTGGAAATTCCCAAGCTGCTCAACTTGCTGCTCATAAAGCCTTTTCCTCTTCAAGCATTGTATTGCAGCTATTACATATCGCCAATCAAAGATTAACTTCTATAAAAACCCAATATAAAGAGACAAATAAAGGTCTGTTCAAATCGAAAGACGAGAGAGAAAGCAAAGGTCTACTAAGTTGTAGTCAAATGCAGGAATCTAATAAAACGTGTAGCGAGTAGCGACATCAGAAATTCTTCTGGATAACCGAGCAAGTGGTATCATTAAGAAAAATATCACGTTTAGAAAATGCATAGAAGGATGGTCAATTAAGCTAGCATACAAACCACTAAAAGCATTAAGAAAAAAGGTTTAGTATTACACTAGTCGTAAAAGAGAAATGGATATCAAAATGTTTCATATAGTGATCAGAGCATAAAATAGATTGTCACTTAAAACTGATTCTGGTTAACCTCTATTTAATAGTTATTTTTTATTCTTATTTTTACTGGTTCCTTTAATATTTAGTTGATATTTCTTGACTTGAATGCGAGAAAAATGGCCGATGGTTTCAATAATTCAAGAATTACATAACATGTTTACCTTGTTTCCTCTCCCTCTTTGAAGAGTTTTTGGTTCTGACCAAGGTTCACAATATTGACCGATACCGTTACGTATGGGCCGTATCGTTTTGGTTTTGGCATGTCTGATACGATACTCACTGATATCGATACCGTCCGATACCGAAATTGTTGATCTCTTTTAGCAAAGGACTATAAGAAGGATTATGGTAAAAAAAAATGTCGACACCATAGTTTAACGTATCGGCTGATACCGATACCGATACGGTTTGGCATGTCCCGATCCGATACCCGATACTGACCGATACCAACATTGCGGGTCTCTTTTCCGATCAATTTGGCAAAGAAAATTGAACGAAAAAGACAAATCAACAAGGGTTTGAAGCATAATAAGGTTGTAAAAGCATATAAAAGAAAAAAATTGATCTATTGCATGTAAACCAATCGATAAGGACGAATAATATTTCATTTAACTTCAAAACTACTAAGAAATAACATTGGAAATACTTAAAATTATGCCTAAATGTATAAAATATTTTTTTTAATATTAATAATTTATTAATATTTTTTTCGATACCAAAAATCCACGATATCGATACCGATACTCATAGGGATGGTCTGATACCAATACCGATAATGCGAACCTTGGTTTTAACTCTGTTTTAAGTACACCATTCTTATCAATCACAAGAATGTTTTCAAAAACTAGAGGCATCATGCTTATAACATACCATGCCTCACACAAGAACAATGTGAATCTACCCAGCACCAACATATGTTTAATGACCCAAAAATTGTTCTCACATAGCTAAGACTTAGAATGGATATGCATTAAGCATGATCATATCTGACTAGATCAAGTAAGGGTGATGTACATCAAGCAAAATCATCAGCTATTCAATCAACTTTAACACTCTTGAAGTTCGTCACAAAGAAGATGTGCTATGATCAGATCCACAAGCCAATTTAATGTCTTCACCGAAAGAACAATCACACAGATTCAACTAGTGTATTAACTGATCGTGTTTGATACAGAGCATTTGCATTTTTCATCAAGTTATATATAAGGCCAATAAATGCCAACAGGTACTAGTCAAGAAAGAAGAACTAATCGCACACAACTAGTGGCCCACTTGCCCTGTGCTTCAGTCCACTACGGAAAAATGAACACAAGACCCACCAATGAGTCAACATATTCGAGTCAAATGGTCAAAAATTGGAGGGCATGGCATCACATATTAAATGGTTAGCAGTTATAAGGCCGGCTCTACATGTTGTACGCATAGAAAGACCAGTCCCCGCCCCCATTAAGAACCCATTAAATGCCAAAAAATATTTTCTAATCCAACAACAACAATAATGTGTTCATCCCAAAATTTGGGGTCGGCTATTTCATTCCTCTTCTTCCATTCGGCTTTGTTGAGGGTCATGTTCTCTGAAACGCTAACAAAATATATATCCATCACTTTCCTCTAGGCGTACCTCTTGTCCTAACAGCTCCATTAACTATTACATTATCGCTCCTCACGGGAGTATCTATTAGTCGGTGTTGGACATGTCCAAACCACCTAAGTCGATTTTTTCTCATCTTGTCCTCAATTGATGCAACATCTAACTTTCCATGGATACACCCATTCTTATCATATTCTTTAATGTATTGTCACTCATCCATCTTAGCATTCTCATTTTGGATATACAAACTTCCAGAACATAGTGCTTCTAATTGTCCAACACTCTGATCGATAAAGCATGGCTGGTCTTATGACAATCTTGTAAAATTTTCCAAAAACAAAGTACTTCAGAAGTATCTTGCAATCACAAAGTACTCCATAAAAAATCTTATATTTCAACCATCTTGTTTTAATTCTGCGAATGTTATCCTTGTTAATCTCTCTACAATGATGAGTAATTGATTCTAATGTCAAAAGGTATCACTCATAGGTATCTCTTATCCATCCATAGGACTCATCCCTCGTTTCTTTCGACTTTGGGTTAAAATTACATTTTATATACTTTGTTTTCGTTTATATTTATTATAAAATCTTTTAGATTCCTCCACACTTTTATTTTTGTATCTAACCTTCTTTAATATCATCAACCAACATAATATCATCAGCAAATATCATACATCAAAAAACTTTCTCTTGGAAATACCTAGTAATTTCATCTATAAATTTAAGAATTGATGTTGATACTTGTTGTAAGACAATGTAAGAGGGAATTATTTCATATCTCCTCCAATAGTTTGTACAGTCATCATAACTCTATCATACATATCCTTAATAGTATCAATATAACTACTAGAAACTTGCTTCTTCTTCAAAGCCCACCACATTATCTTCCTAGAAACTCGATTGCAAGTTTTCTCTAAGTTAATAAAAACCTTATGTAAATATTTTATTCTCTTTAAATCTTTCAATTAATCTTCTTAGTAAGTAAATAGCTTTTATAGTAAATAGGCATAAAACCGAATTGATTCTGTAAAATTCTAGTTTTTTTTCTTAATCAATTGATTTTATGCAATTATAGTCTTTTATTAATCTTTGCTCAATGACTATCCTGTTAGCCCAATAATTAAGTTGAGTTTTGAATATGGCAAATCAATTAAATTTAACATTATAATAATCATGCAATCACTATCATGTTGTTACTTAAATGTGTATTAAATGTTATCATATTTGCTACTGTATATTGCTTTGTTCGTCTAACATTTATTTGCAGAAAGCAATAAGCAAGATCAGATATGGACATATGCAATGAAGAAAATATGTTGTGCAAAAGACGACATTATACCGCAAGATTTCGCTGAACCACCTACGACATCTTTGGAGCCTCGCATTCGAGGGTCGAGGGGGCAACGCACCCCGTGGAGGTCCAGGGGCGAAGCATTTGAAATGTATTCAAATTTCATGATCTATTTATCATTGGACAACTGTCGTCAAGAAAAAAAAAGCTATCATCGTACAAAGGAAGAAGATAAGACAAGTTATGCCATCATCTGCTACTGTATCTTTATATTTTATTTTTGTATTTATTTATTTATCTAGGACTCATGTACATCGAATCGTACTGGCATTAAAAAACTCAAACCAAATCCAAATCATAGTCCAGTTTAAACCAGACCCAACTAGCCAAAAATCATTCTGGTCTTTTAGAGATCCTATGTTGCCACAGGCGACGATTAGGCGGCCTATGTTACACCCTGGTTCCGCAGAACCAATCGTCCTCGTTAGGACATTATATCGCGTGAGCCTAGGTTGCGCTCGCACAAGACGGATTCCATAACGACCGATTACAGCATCTTGCGACGGGATCGTCGCACAGAAATCCCAAGCAGAGAAGTTGAATAACACAAAATATATAGGAAACAAAATCTTCTTTATTGATAATACAACGAAATTACAAAGGGCACAAGGCCAAGGTTACATTCGCTCAAGCTCACAATCTCTCTGAATACAATCACTCAGCTCTCTTTTATCTCTCAATACAATAAAATCCTGCCTTGAGGTACACAGTTGGAAAAAGGCGATGTACATACATTATGTCCCGTATAAGTGAAGTCCTCAATACGGCCGCACGCCTCGAAATGCCAAGGAACTCCATGCCTCAGTGTATCCAAGCGAGCTCCGTCTCGAACGAGCAGCTACCTGTAACCTGCACATGAAAACTGGTGGGTTGTCATTACACAACCGTACTGGTGAGTGAGCTCTCGCCCACCCAAACAAAACCAACACGTCATTTTAGTAAGTGCAACTTATTCTTTTGTGGTCTTTCTAATCTTGTCTTAGGATTAGTTTCAAGACATACTCCTGGTCTACTCTGTGATGTAACGACATAGTCGTGCCATAAAACTCATTCGTGTAACAACATCGAGGCCATGTCTCGCAACTTAGTACAATTTACTCAATATACTTGCCTTATGGCCTTTCTCCGTTTCATCGTGCAACTTGCTCAATCATACACTTGTGAACTCAGTGACCACGATTGAAAACACGATACCATATCTCGTGCCGAAGTACATTTTTCTGCTATAAGCCAAATCTTAGGCTCCTCGTGTTGTATACCGTGTACCTATTTCTTGACTCTTTCCTGTCGTGCATATACTTCTTGACTCATTCATGTCGTGCACATATTTCTTGACTCATTTGTGCCATGCACACTCTTCTTGACTCATTCTAAGGCACGCACGCGGATTGCCGCTAGCAAGCCGACTCAAACTATAAGAAAGTCACTGGCACCACAAGCCATCTTGGACTAAATGTAAGACGGAAAAGATTCGTGTAAGAGGCGCGGTCTCTCCCGAAGGTTCCAAAATACTCGTATCAGCGGCACGCTCTTCAGTGGTCAGTCGTACGCCCACTGAAGGCCCGCGATACCTGCAATTCCTCCTAGGCCGACATGAACCCGGTGCCCCGGAGATCGTTCGAGGAACCAATACCTTGTGCACAAGTTGTCCAATGACAATGCAAGACTCAACTCACCATGCTTAGTACCATTTCTCATCTTTCCTTTCCATACTTTCATGTAGTTCCCAAAACCATTAACTGCCTCAATGACCTACAGTCCCGAGCACTTACAATGTTTCCACCTTTTTTACTCAAACCCAGGAACGACTATTTGATAGCCTTCCTGTTTAACTTGTCCAACCATATTCTGTGCAGTGCTATCAACTGAGTCATACTCTATATGACAAGCTTTGGAAACATGAGACTGTATGGCTATAACAAGCCGAGGAACCATAGGACCGTGCCTGCTATGACATCAAGTCGATAGCCCGTGGCAGAACTCTACTTAACTCAATCGTGCGGTCGAAAGACCCAGTGCCAACTTTGAAAACTATCGTGGAGAACATCTAAGCAACATTATAACACTTTTTTCATGTTCTACACACATACTTGACTCAATGGATTATTTTCTTAGCTATGTGGATTCATCTCTTTTATTAGCAAACCTACTCAGTGCATATAAAAATTTCATTTATTAGTGTAAAGGCCAAGCTGAGGCAAGTTCATCGAAGCCACCCACCTGAACGAGGAGTTAGTCTCGATCGAGCGGGACTTCGAACAAGCCATTGCATAGCCAAGTCCAAACGCCGTTGCGTTTCGATTCCTCCGATTGACCTGAGCGGGACGGGGTACTACAGCCTAGGCGTGCAAGGTTGAGGGGAGCTCGCCTCGACATGTGGAAAATCTACTGTGTGAGGCGATGGGCGCCTAGGCACGTCTAGACGGACACCTAGGGTCGACCAGAGGAATTTAAAGACGGGCGCCTAGGGTTGACTATGGATATATCTATGTTAATGCTTACTATATTGCTCCTTGCTTACTTTTATGCTTTTGTTACTTCTTATATGAACATAAACATTTTTTATTCAGCTTTTCCTTTTTGTTTTGTGTTCATTATTCAAATTCTTTTATATCTTTCCTCTCTTTAGTCTTTAGTCTTTAGTTATATTCTGTTCATGTTAAGCTATGTTGTTATGTCAATTGGTAGATGTTCACATTATATTGCGTATTGTAATAATAGTAATATACATAACTGCAAAAATTTTTGCAAAATAGTAGTTGTATCCTGGGCAGGCACCTAGGCAAGGCGAGGCGGGTGGGTTGTCGCCACACCTCGCTAGCGCACAGTACAACATATCAGAGATCGAACTCCGGCCGAACTCGGACCAAAATTGGTCCCTGTGACCCAATATTCCTGATTCCTCGTTCCTCTAGGAGAATAGGGTTCGAACGTTCATATTTTTTAACGTTTGGGCATCGAACTCTGTCCGAACTCGATTCTCGTACTACCCTATAAATAGCCATATATTTCACTCAATTTAAATCATCTCTCACTTGCAAACCTTATTCATTCTAAGCTATAAACTTTTTCCATCACCAAGACAACTCTCCTAAGTCTTCTAAGTGTCAAGTGCGATCTCGGTTAGAAGTATACTAGAATTGTAAAAGCTTGGTTTTCAAGTTTATTTCCACTTAAGTGTTTGAGGTCGACGTGATCTTCGGATCAAATCACGTAGTTGTTTGAAGTCGGCAAGCTCTTCGGATCAAAGCTTGTATTGTACGCTATTTCTCAAATAGTGGATTAATACAGGGCAAGAGTACCTAGGACTGGATTATTCCTCCACGAGGAACACCAGTATACATCGGTGTTAGCGTTTTTGACTTCTTACTTATTACATTTTCCATACTTGCTTGTTATAATTTTTAGTTGATAATTATCATTTGTCTTAGCTTTTATCGAGATATTTTCCGTTTCACTCTATGCACCCCCTCTAGAGTTGCCATATCTCTCATAGTTTTATGGTATGACTCATAAGATAAATTCTTTGATACTTGTTACAAGTTTGTATATATCTATTCATCCAGCATCTTCGTAGTAGTTAGAATTTTGTTGAATAAATCAGTAAGCCACGTCATCCTTAACAGGAATATGAATTATCCCTAAACATTTTCAAACCTT
Organism: Iris pallida; assembly: GCA_029216955.1. Classification (NCBI taxonomy): domain Eukaryota; kingdom Viridiplantae; phylum Streptophyta; class Magnoliopsida; order Asparagales; family Iridaceae; genus Iris; species Iris pallida. The sequence continues at coordinate 71,716 of JANAVB010039359.1, read as the reverse complement.
AATAAAAATATCAAGTCCTACCACTTTTTATTTAATTTTTTAATGCATCTTTAACTTTAAATATTCTAATTTTACGAGAATATCAATATGAATTATCATGAGCTAACTTGGAATCTCTCTAGGTTGTTCTCGCGGTTAAATAGAATTTTTGCTTAGTTTAAGTTATTAGAGGGGACGAATCTAGGCAACAAAGAATAGGATCTCGCCAAATCGTGGCAGCAAGGCTATTATGCCACTTACGATGCCCCGTCGCATATTTAAGTCGTCTACAAACGATTATGTCCATGGATTGTTTGGAATTTTACTTCAAGGGGTCACCTGTGGCATATCCGCCGCGAGGACAACATTCAACAACATTGATCCATATGGGACGAATGGGCCCACGAGAGCCGAATGACTCCAACTGCGGGTCGGTGGTTGGTCGGTAAGCGCAGGCACCACTTATTAAGCTTGAATTGTAACTTAGAGGCGTTCAATCATAATTGGGCACACGATAGCTTCGAGGCACTAGCTTTTCAACCAAGCGCAATGAACAATTGTGTGAATCAACGGTTTCTCTCGTATTAGGTTGAATTAGTGTCGCAGTGCAATCATCAGTAGGATAGCATGTCTCACGATGGTCAAATCCAGGTTATGTATCTTTTTTTATGTAATTTTGATTCTGATTTGTAAAGTATGTTTACTGCAATTATGGATATATAAATATATCATTTATGGAAAATAAGCATCATAGCCCATAATATTATCTTGTCTTTATGCTTCCATATCCTCTAGGAACCTTGGTAAGTGGAGACCTCCAAATTGGAGACTGATACCTGTAGAAACTCCTTCTAGAAAAGAAACACTGCAATTCCCTGAGAAGGAAAAAAACATCTATTCCACTATCATAGGATGCATTTTTAGAAGGTACACATAAAAGTAGAAAACTCCTTTGACACAATATCTATGTATCAGGGAACAGTTCAAAACCGATTTACTGATTCCCACAAGAGAAGTTTTGGATGTGCGACATTTTAAGTAAATTTTATGACAAAATAACAATAATCTCAATAACCTAATATCTTAAAGATCCTAATAAGTGATGGTATGACCCAATGGACCATTGTTACATAAGGTACTAAAAAACAAGTTTTGTTGATATCTGTTGTCAACAATACTTGCCAATACATGTTCCCAACATGTCTACATCAGGAGAAAAATGACAATGTGATGCATCTACTGTTCTTTGTGATTTTGGAATATAGGGCTTGGGCCGCAAGATCGGTCTGTATCCAATATAGTAAAATATGTAGGTGACTTTTGCGAAAGTCAGCTTAATGGGTTCAGTAACAATAACAGGTGATTGCATTATAATTCATATGTTGGTAACCCATTATTGAACCATTAAATACCCAAATTAGAAAATGGTAAGCCCTAGCCCCTCTATTTCTTCTCTCTCGTTTTCTCTATATTCTCCAGAAAGCAAAAGAAAAACTGACCAATGTTATTAAAAGTGCACCTGGGCGCAAAGTGTAGCTAGGTACAAGCTTGTGCCACGCTTCATCTTAAGCGCCGCCTAGGTGAGAGTTTAGGGTGAGACGACAAGGTGCCTAGGGGCACGCCCAAGTCTAATGTGCTGATTTTGAGTTTTTGTGAAAAAGAAAGAAGCCCAAAGGCTCCAGGGTCGAAACCCAACTCGCTACATAACATAAAAGTTGCCAACCTTAGCTAAAATACCGTACATCTCTCAAAATTCAACTCTAGCTGACCACCAATTTCACACAGCAATCTCATTGTCAACCTCCACAACTCTAACCTATACCCCACCTTGACCTCCAGCCTCGACTCCACCTCGGATCTTGCCGACTGCCTTCCTCTTCCTCCCCTACCAAACTTGCCACTGATCACCTTCTTCTTCCTTGTGTACCAACCTCAACCTTGTTGCCACTCCAATGGCAGATTCGACTACTCCTTGAACAATCATGCAGTCCTAGAAAACATCTCCTCAATGTAGTCATGTAGCTACATGTCCTCGACGATCCCTCTTTGACACAGGCATGCAGCTAATGTCTTCTATTAGGCTATTTCCTCGACGACAATAGACGTCTCCTCCTCGTAGTCATTGAAAGCATATGCAAAAATGAACTAATATGAGATAAATATACATGCTTTTATACTTTGCATGCATTTTATTCCAAAGCACAAAACTGGTTTTGCACTTTTGTGCCTAAGCTCTAGAGGAACTTTAGGCCAATGTGTGCTTTTCGACTCCGACAACAATCAACCAGGCAACTGCAATGACAGCAACATCTATTGCAAGCACTAATGACACGGACATCTCTCATGGCTTATGTTATATGACGACATAACCTTCTCCTCATCTTCTCTCTCCTCGCTCAGCATTCGCGAGGCGCTATTGCTGATGACTAGACTACAACGACAACCAAAGATGAGGATGGTGCCATCAAAGTCACTAGCGGTCATCCACAACCCAGACAACAAAATATTTTAATACTTATAATCATGTTCTTTTTATAGCCTTTGAAGATCCCATTATATGCCGACTAAGCATGATAAGATTATTCATTCTATTACTTCAATACCTTCATACAATATGATTGTTTGCTCAAATTGATCAATACTTCTTTTTTGTACCAAGGTAATTATCTTACAACATATGCTCAGGCTGAGTCTGAAAAGTATTACATTATCCTCTCTACCTAGTCTACTCGGGTCTTAAGCTTTACATGCCGATCCTCGAATATTTGTATCTTATGCATTCTTCCTCTATTCGTCATCGTTCAGGCTTATATGTAACGCACGCTCTACTCAGGTTAACTATTGATACCACGATCATCTTGTCTGGGTAGACCACTACTCCAGGTCCGACTCTCAATCAACCCATGGGATACTTTGTCCATATTTTGGACAACCAATAACGGCATCTGGAGACACCTCCGTATATTAGTGTTCTGGCTGTAAATCAACGAGCAGGAGTGACTTATTTTTGCAACATGAACCCACCCGTCTTTAATGGCATGAAGGACGCAACTAAGTCAGAAGAGTGGATCGTAGGGACCGAGCAGATATTTGATGCCCTTAACTGACAAACAGGAAAGGTAGACTAGATTCTCCTTCAGCTAGAGGGTAATGGACATCACTAGTGCTTTCAGAGCAGATATTTGATGCCCTTAACTTACAAACAGGAAAGGTGGACTAGATTGTCCTTCAGCTAAAGGTAATGGACATCACTAGTGGCTTTCAGAGAGAGACTACTTGGAGGTCAAAACGGAGAGACGAAGATTTCCTGGAGGCAGTTTAGGAATGCTTTCCTGGCTGAAGTACATTTCCCCCAGAGAGTGAGGTACGCAAAGGAGCAAGAGTCACTAAACTTGAGCAAGAGAGCATAATAGTCTTGCAATACGAGGCTACCTTTTTTTGCTTGTTGTGATTTGCTTCATCGTTAATACCGACAAAGGAGGCCAAGGGTCATAGGATCGAGAATGGACTCAATTACGAGCGCTCTAGTATAAGACATGTCGGAAGCTAGTAGACAAAGCTTTATCTATGGACGCATTAGTTGGGGAGGAAGCCAAGCGATCCAGAGGGAATTTTCGTGGAAATAACAGGAGGTATACTCCTAGCACTATGGCATGCAGCAAAAGCACCATTAAATCGGACCCAGCGAGAGCTGTCTGATTGCTTCGAACTATCATGCACCCGAGTATGTTTGCTGTCATTGCCAAGGACACAAAACAGATGTGTCACATTCGAACATTCAAAAGGGAGGATGCAACAGGTATGGCCAATTAGGCCACAGAGTCTCAAACTGTCAGGATGGAAGACCGACGCAGTATCCACTGATAGCACCTACTCAGCATGGATAGCAGTATTATCCAGACATGAGTCAGAACAGACAGCAACCCTGAGTCCATCTCGTGGTGACCGTCATAGGGACGTCCCAGAGCCCAACGATGAGTTTATGCCTTGACTCAACAAGAGGCATTCCCAGTACATATTGTAATTTCAAGTACACTAGTAGTTAATTTTGTACTTGCTTCTGTGTTATTGATTTTGGTGCATACCACACAATGTTACCGGAATCGTGGGTCGCTTTGGTACATGGTACAGGTACGCAGTACGGTACCTCGGCCAGTACGCGATGCGGTGGGGGTAGGCTTATTCGGTACGTTATTTGGAGTCGTTGTTCGTTTTTATCTAGGTCGTCTTTTGTACCATATACAATTAAATAGAAGTATATACTATATAAAAATAAAATAAAAAATGATCAATTAACCAACAAATATTGAAAATATATGGCAACAAATATATATCAAAAAATTACTATATATTAATTTTGTTTATATTACTTAATTTTTGTTAATTTCTGTTTATTCGATTTTTCATTGTTCCGGATTTTTCACAGCTCCCGGGGCCAGAAGGCCCAAAAAAAAAGAAGACTCAAAAGTCTACAAAGAAGACTCAAAAGAAAAAAGAAAAAAGATCAAAAAAAAGATTCATTGCTCTCGATGTTTTCACTGCTCCCAAAACAGGAAAACGAAAAAGAAAAAGAAGAAGAAGAAGAACATGAAGAAGAAGAAAAAGAATAAGGTACCTGCTACTTCTGTTTGTTTTTTTCTCGCGGCTGCTATTGCTTCTGTTTCTTTCCTTCTCGCGGCTGCTGCTGCTTCTATTTTTTGTTTTTTGCGATACTGCTGCTGCGGCCGATTTTCAGACCTAGCGCCTGCCACTAGGCGGCCGTCTCGCCGCCTAGACGGCCGCCTGAGCCCCGTTCGGGTCGTGAAATTTGGCGACTTGGGTTGCGAACGCACCCAGTTCGGGGTCGTTCGTCCCAATTCGTTCAGGTCGCAAAATTTGGCGACCTGGGTCGCGAACGCACCCTGTTCGGAGTTGTTTGTCCCAATTCGTAGGACGTAGGGGGGTTGGCGAATTAGGCAACATTGATCCCACAACTCCAGATCTGCAAGATTTGGAGATAGACATATGTTGCATATGTTGGACATTGAGTCTTAGAGTGAGTACTCTTTCGAAAGAGGAATTGGTGACTAGTTGTGCTTGTAGAGATACTTATGTGGTGATTCGTGGTTGTAGACCTTTGGTGGATCTTCTTGTATTAGATATGCATGATCATGATGTGACTCTTGGGTTGTATTGACTCGTTCCGTATAGAGAAACTACCAATTGTGTTGGGAAGCAAGTGACCTTTCGTCTTTCGGATGAACCAAAATTTTTTCTTGTGGACCAATAAAGGCTCCTTACATTATCTCAAACATGAAGGCTTGACGGCTACTTCAAGCAGGTTTTGAGGGATTCCTTGAATCGGTTCGAGATACTACCTAAACGTATTCGAGTCAACCGAACTTGATGTTGTGGCGGACTTCTTGGACGTCTTTCCAAAGGAGCTACATAGATGCCTCCTGATCGTGGTAGTTTTCCATTGACCTCTTTACCAGGATTTAACCGATCTTAAAGGCCCCATATCAGATGACGACCATTGAACTAAAGGAACTTAAAGTGCAGCTGCAAAAACTACTAAACAAAGGCTACATTCATCCAAATATATCTCCCTGAGGAGCCCCCATTCTACTCATGAAGAAGGACGGCAGCATGCGACAATGCATCGACTACCAGGATCTGAATAAAGTGACGATTCGCAACAAGTATCTACTTCTAAGGATTCATGATTTATTTGACCAAATTGCAAGGCGCCCAGTTCTTCTCAAAGATCGACTTGCATTTGGGATACCAACAGTTGAAGATCAAGAAAGACGATGTGTAGTTTGTTTTTCCTACGATATGGACATTATGAATTCTTGGTAATGTCGTTCGGTTTGACCAACGCTCAAGCTGCTACTTTCATGGATACGATGAACCGAGTCTTCAGACCCTATTAGAACTAGTTGGCGGTGGACAACCGTAAGGGATCTGGTCATGCTGATCTCTTGTGGATATAGCCCAAAATTAGTCTCTCACATAGAAAAGTACGACCATAAAGGCTTTCGATCATGTTTGTCTCTTGTGGAGCAATGCTCGAAGCCAATCTTTCACGAAGTGGAGAGATGGCATCTAGTCGGAGGACCTTCATATCATGGTAAAGTGATTCAACTTCCTTTTCTAGCAATTGATTGTATAAGAGGGGATTACTACACATGTAAATTTGAAAGCGTTTCCTAAAGACTATATCTAGTCAATCTTTTAAAGAAGACGACAATACATTGTCTACCTTAACGTAGGCAACGATCCATAGTGTCACGTCCCGATTCCGAAGAATCGATAGTCGTCCCCCAGGTACGATGTCGTGCGAACCTAATTTGCGTTCGCACAAGGCATAGTCATAAGGTTATCTGAAACACAACATCATAGAGTACGCATAGAAATTGAATAACACATTGAGACAGATAACCTTTCGTTATGTGCTTCTACGTATTTTGCTTCTGATAACTTTCTAATGTTGATGAGTTTAATGTGTGATTGACCATAATGAGTTGTCGACAAGCCAACTTGTCAATAAAGTCGACATACGGTGAGTTGATTTGATGATGCAGCATATATATTTGAGAATAAGTTGTCATTACGTAAACGAATATGTTTGATAATGAAATGTCACGACAACATAGATAAGTCGTCATGGCACGACCATGTGTTTGTTTGATGATGTGTCGAGTGATGTGATGACGAATTTGTGGAACAAGTTGACAAGTGTGGCCGACCTTAGAGTCTACCTTTAAGTCATTTATTCAATAGACCATTTCTTGTTAATGTAGACATGACCAATGACTTCTCTACCAATGTTTTCTCTGTAATTAGCTGCAATAAAATGTGATATTTTCAACATAAAACATTAATGTTTCTAACAATATACATTCCTCCCAAAGATGAAATGAGGAAAGCCTCTCGTTGTGGTTGCTAAGTTATATGTTTTTGTTAAAATGGACGGGGGTCACTTTTGTAATTTGTGGTCACCATAACTTCTATATTTATTAGAAATATAGAATTAACGACCATAAGGGATTTGGTCATGCTGATCCCTTGTGGAGTATGGCCCAGAATTAGTCGCTTACATAGTAGAGTACGAGCCAGGAAGACTTTCGATCATGTTAGTCTCTTGAGCAACGCTTGAAGCCAATCTTCATGAAGTGGAGAGATGGCATCTAGTCGGAGGACCTTCATCTTATGGTAAAGTGATTCAACTTCCTTTTCTAACAATTGATTGTATAAGAGAGGATTACTACACGTGAATTTGAAAGCCTTTCCTAAAGACTATGTCTAGTCAATCTCTCGAAGAAGATAACAATACATAGTCTACCATAACGTAGACAACGATCCATAGCACTCGTTAATTATATCCTAAATATGACAACGTTTGATTAAGGGAAAGCGCAATACGATAGAAATGTTTAACAATAAGAATGTGCTTGATAGGAAGGGTACTTCCTATAACAATTTAGCATAACCTTTCGTTATGTGCTTCTACATATTTTGCTTTTGACAACTTTCTAATGTTGATGAGTTTAATATGTGTGATTAACCATCATGGGTTGTCGACAGCCAACTTGTCAATAAAGTCGACATATGGTGAGTTGATTTGACGTCACAGCAGATATATCTGAGAATAATTTATCATTACGTAACAACGAATATGTTTGAGGATGAAATGTCACGACGACATAATGATGTCATCATGGCATGACATGATCATAGATTTGTTTGATGATGTGTCGGACGATGTGATGACGAATTCGAGCAACAAGTTGACGAGTGTGGCCGACCTTAGAGTCTACCTTGAAGTCATTAATTCAATACACCATTTCTTGTTAATGTGGACAAGATCAATGACTTCTCCACCGACGTTTTCTTTATATGATTAGCTTCAAGAAAATGTGATATTTTCAACATAAAACAGTAATGTTTCTAACAATATGCATTCCTCCCAAAGATGAGAGGAAAGCCTCTCACTATGGTTGCTAAGTTACATGTTTTTGTTAAAATATACGGGGGTTATCTTTTTGTAATTTGTGGTCACCAGGACTTATATATTTATTAGAAATATAAAGGTCATTATAACGACATAAGGGATCTGGTCATGTTGATCACTTGTGGAGTATGGCCCGAAATTAGTCTCTCACAGAGTAGAATACGACCATGAAGGCTTTCGATCATGTTAGTCCCTTGTGGAGCAACCCTCGAAGCCAATCTCTCATGAAGTGGAGAGATGGCATCTAGTATGAGGACCTTCATCTCATGGTAATGTGATTCTTCTTTTCCATCAATTGATTATATAAGAGAGGATTAGTACACATCATGGTTTAAAGTATCGACCGATACCGATACGGTTTGGCATGTCCCGATCCGATACCGACCGATACCCAATACTTACCGATACCAACATTGAGGGTCTCTTTTCCCGTCAATTCGGCAAAGAAAATTAAACGAAAAAGACAAATCATCAAGGGTTTAAAGCATAATAAGATTGTAAAAACATGTAAAAGAAGAAAATTAATCTATTATATGTAAACCAATCGCTAAAGATGATTACAATGTTATTTAATTTCAAAAGTACTACGAAATAACACTGAAAATACTTAAATTATGCCTAAATGTATAAAATATATGTTTTAAAATGTAAACAATTTATTAATAATTATTTTTTTTTCAATACCAAAAAATCCGATACTCCGATCCGAAACCGCCGATACTACCGATATCGGCGATACCAATACTCGTAGGAATAGTCCGATACCGATTCCGATACCGTACTGTGAACCTTGGTACACATGTGAATTTGAAAGCCTTTCCCAAAGACTATCTAGTCAATCTCTCAAACAAGATGACAATGCATTGTCTACCATAATGTAGGCACTAATCCATAGAACTCGTTATTTATATCCTGAATATGACAACTTTTGATTAAGGGAGAACGCAATACGATAGAAATGTTTAACAATAAGAATATGTTCTTGAACGGAAGGGTAGTTCCTATAATAATTTATCATAACCTTTCGTTATGTGCTTTTACGTATTTTGCTTTTAATAACTTTCCAATGTTGATGAGTTTAATATCTGTGATTGACAATCATGAGTTGTCGACAAGCCAACTTGTCAATAAAGTCGACACATGGTGAGTTGATTTGATGTCGTAGCAAATACATTTGAGAATAAGTTGTCATTACGTAACAACAAATATGTTTGATGATGAAATGTCACGACGACATAATGATAAGTCATCATGGCATGACCATGAGTTTGTTTGATGATGTGTCTGGTGATGTGATGACGAATTTGAGCAACATGTTGACGAGTGTGGCCGACCTTAGAGTCTACCTTGAAGTCATTTTTCAATAGACAATTTCTTGTTAATGTGGGCAGGACCAATGACTTCTCCACTGATGTGGACACTTTCAATCAGGGAAGATAAAGGTTTTTGTTTGAAGTCTTTATGAGAGATTTGACAAAGGATAGCTTGGTCATATTTGTCCATGGGTAACTTTGAGATCGACAGATGTCTAAGACATAACACAAGGAACCAAGGTCTTTAGTATGGAAGTTAGCAAATAAATGAGCCTTGACTCTAGATATACCTACAGAATCATCTCAGGTGACAATAATATTGTAAACATAGCAAAAAGAACCATTATTCCTTGGGTGTGGTGGAGAATGAAAAGAGTTAATGCTTCAAGTAAATCCAATCTTCTCAACAACCTCACTATGCTAGGTCGAGGAGGGATGGGTTAGGCAGTTCTCATCGACAGAGGAGTGAGTTCGACCATTGATTCACAGGATGGGAGCAGTTGTCATTAGCGTCCGGAGAGGAAGAAGACGGCAACAGGTAGATCGTAGATCAATGTTAGGTTTAGGGTAGAGTGTAGTGCCCCGTTCCCTTTGGGCAGCGGACTATGTAATGAGCTCGTGGCGAGTCAGACACAGTCGAAAATTTAGATAGCTTGTCTGATTCAGTCAGGAGCTTCGTATATGATAACCCTTTTTGGCATCAAACAAATCGATTTGGACGAATGCTATGAGAACCGTTCCAACTAATGGATCGGTTCTGCTGGAATAAGTCCTAGATGCAGTGAACTGCGTCTCGGCGAGTGAGAGCTGTATATAAGAGTCCCTTCGACGGGAACGTATTGTTGTATGGTTCTCTTGAAGTTTCCGTTGCTTGGTTTTGATGAATGTGTTTTCGCGTCGATTTCTGCATTCATTCTAAGAATTTCAAAACAAATTATTGAAGAAAGATTGCTAATACAATGTTGGTGCCATTACAGGAGCTCGCTTAACTAAAGCTTGATCGTTGCAAAACGCGCCTCCTCTCGACACATTCAATACTTGGTGGGTGGTTCGGTCCCTTCTTTTCTACTCCTTTCCTGCAAATGAAATTTTTGTTGCCTCGAATAAGTTCAAATCAACGATGCAAGTTAAATGCATGTTGTACCACTAAGATAAACAACTTGGGATAACTGTAGAGATTTAGAGTAGTTTTGCTCTGACCTAAAAATGATAAGCTTCGCTCTCGAAACGAGCAGTTGAGGTTCGAAAACCATGAAACTGCTTAAGACCCTAGAGTTATAAGCTTCGCACTCCGAAGGCAAAAGTTAAGATTCAAGAAAAGAGATAAACTATTTCACGTGAACGAAATAATGAAATGTCGGTTGTGGCATGGTGCCTCGGGATATTTTGTGCCTAAGAGACGCTAAATCAGAACGTACGGCTTTGAGAAAAACGAATTGTTGCATGAGTAGAATGATAATACTGTTTAATTATGTCCCGTGGCATGCATCTGTTTCATAGTTTAACTGTTCACACACTTGCATGGTCATGGTCAACTTGTACACAAGGTATGGCTTTCCTTGAAACGGTATCCGAGGTACCAGAACCGAATCGAACCTAGGGGGAGACTGATATTCGTGCTTCGGTGCGAGGCATTGCGGGACCTCCAGCTGGACTTGCAACTCAGACTGATAGAACGCGTCACAATGCCATATGATAGTCCTTCATAGTGTCGTAATATCAATGACCACATATAAGATAGATAGCATGCTCATCTATTGTCTTATGTAGGTGGTAAGTATTACCTCTGTTTTTATGCAGGGACGAGTACGACCGTGGTAAGAAATGATTATAAATGCTATGCTTTACTATTTCGAGAATGCTATCGATATGAACTGAAATTCATGTAGTTCTAAATAGAAAGACAACTTTGAATGCATGCTTCCCTTAATAAGAAGTGTCAGTTTAGACGAGTGGATTCGTCCCGCTCACTAGTGCATTCCTAAGTGTACTAATCCCCCAAACCCACAGGTGGCGAGAACGCCGAGTTAAGTTTGGGTATTCAAGTCATGGTTTAAAGTATCGGCCGATACCGATCCGATACGGCCGATACCGATACGGTTTGGCATGTTCCGATCCGATACCGACCGATACCAAGTATTGACCGATACCGACATTGGGGGTCTTTGTTCCGGTCAATTCGACAAAGAAAATTAAACAAAAAAGACAAATCAACAAGGGTTTAAAGCATAACAAGGTTGTAGAAGCATGTAAAAGAAGAAAATCACATCAATTGAAGAAAATCACATCTATTGTTTGTAAACCAATCGGTAAGGGTGACTACTATTTCATTTAATTTCAAAACTACTAAGAAATAACACTGAAAATACTTAAAATTATGCCTAAATGTATAAAATATATGTTTTTAAATGTAAATAATTTATTAATAATTATTTGTTCCCCGATACCAAAAAATCCGATACTCCGATCCGAAACCGCCGATACTACCGATATCGCCGATACCAATACTCATAGGAATAGTCCGATACCGATTCCGATACCGATACTTTAAACCTTGATTCAAGTTAGGGTTTCGGGTAGGTTTCAAGTTAGGTATTCGTGTAGAGTTAGGTTTGGGGATTCCTGTAGGGTAGAGAAGGAAGTCAGCTAGGGTTAGGGTTTTGGGTAGGCTAGGGAAAGGGGTGACGGCCAGAATTTTTGGGAGGCAAAAGAGCTAGGCCAAAATGTGACCATGCCCTGATACCATGCTGAGTAGTCAAGCTTAAAATAATGTACTTACTCTATTTTGGAAAGAGCGAGTAAGATTATAGATATCCCTCTATGAAGTTCCCAATATAGGATAACTAAGGCTAATAAGGATAACATAAAAATACATGAAAAATAAGAGTATTTTTCTTACAAGTGTATATTTCTCAGAATAAATATATGTGTGCTTGCATGATTTAGCCTTGCACTTCACCACGCTCAATCCTCTCTATGTTTAAATTATTGTCTCTTGATTTATATTATTTTCACATACAAGGTTCTCTTGTTATCCATCAAGTAGTAGATTTCGAAATTTTAAAAAAGAAATTATTATTGCAGATAGGAGTACGAAATCATGAAATATAGACTTCTGACTCAAAATCGGACAAATCCATAATACTATGATATCAACATTCCATATATCCATCCAAATACCTTAACTTGTAATGAAAATGAAATATCTTTCCCCAGTCGACTAATATAAATAAATAATCAAGTTATTATGTATTATAATGAAGCCCATGCAAATTCTTCTAATGAACAAAACAAAGCAGATTGTATTGTGAGCAGAACCATGTGGACAAGCTGACACAAAAGCAAATTACCCAGAACTCTGCTGCAAGATATGCTTAATTGAACCAACACTGGAATTGAAAGCAACCAGTCAAAACTAATGCCAAACAAACATAACTAGTGACAATGGCAAGTTGAATCAGTAGGCTCAATGTAAAGAGATCCTCCAAGATTAATGATAGAATTACTTATAAGAGCTTCGAATCATACCCCTTTTATTCTTTGCTCTTGTGAATTCCTTAGCCTTTTCGACCTCAGCAGCTGCCTTCTTCAACAGAACTTTCTCCTTTTTCTCAAGCATTTCAAGTGTCTAATAATTCGGAAGAACACAGTTAGCTGTTTAAATGCAGTGCACAATAACCACTTGCATATATAGAATTGACATTTGTACATGTCTTATATGCCAGCTAAATATGTTGGTGATTCGAACATATAAACACAACACGCACGCACACATACATACATATATTACAAATTTACAGTCATCCATGCATTTTTCCATTAGAATGTGGTTGGTTGGGAGTTTAATCAGTTTCTTAGAACTGGTTGCCAAAAGTAACTCTAACTCATGGCAGCTAACTACCAAGAGACATCTTGAAGACCATTTTGCAACTTCTCCAGTGATGCACTTTAAGGTCATACAATCAAGGAGCAACCATTACTATCCATTTTCCTTGATAATACGAAAGAGACTAGACAAGAAAGCAATGAGTTAGAGTTACTCTCCTAGGATAATAACCACCAAGCCAAAAAGATGAAATTGCTCTCCAGCATATAAAGATCTGTTTATAAGATCAGGAAACAAGCCGGTTCTTATTGTCTGGTGATTTTCATAGAGAAGGAAAAAACCATATTCTCTAGCTGTGTCCAGAAACGGGATAAAAATTGTTCCAGAATTGCATTGGGAATGGGTATTATTTTACATACCACTTTATTTGGAATGGTATACATCTATGCATATTTATATTTGGGCTGAATTCAACAATAGCTACTTGTCATGAAACTATGATGCATTTCCCATTGAGGTTGTCACTGTTCTAGATTTTAGTTATATACAAAAGAAAAATAATTCATGTCCAGTACTTGCAGTTCGATTATAATAGTAGCATACCTTAGATAACCTTAATCTGGTGAACATATTTAGATAACTAGAATCACTGTAATTATTGCACAATACTCATACTTTATATCATTGTGAAATGCCGCCTTGAAATCCTACCTCGTAACAGGATTTACAATTTCATCTTTCTTCAGATTTTGAAGTTATGTAACTGGACCGAATTAGGCACAGGCTAAGAAATCTCCTTGATCCTGACCACCAGAGGAATAGTGGAGGGGTCATAGAGAGGGCCATTTTTTTTTACTTGTGGCTGTTGGAGTAGACATTAGAGTTAAATATAGCATGTTTTGGAATGAGGGAGTGATGTAATCATGTATAAGGTTCAGTCAATTAGAGTTATTTCTGAGACGTTATTTAATTTCCAAGTCTATAACACCCATATCTTTGGATACTAAGCATCCAATTAGGCGTATAATATACTTTTGGGGTGCCTTGATGATGTGCACATCTTCCTTATTATGTATTAGATTCACTTAATCAGATGGAGGGTTCAAAACTCAGCTTTGGGTGTGAAATTGCCAATTAATCATACCCTATGACATAAGAAATAATATTCTATTTTGGGTTCCTTATTGCTTATGTTGTCAAATTGTCAACTATACCCCCACGTACATGGTTACCTGATACATTTGGAGCCTTTATGAAAGTGTTACTTTTCTGAGTCATAATTCTACTTCCATATCTTATCTTCACCTCTTCCTTTCTTCCTTCTAATATTCGTGCATTTTTCTTCTTTTCACAAGTAACAACTACCAAACTCTCAATTCATTTCCAGTTGAAAGTTAACTACTTAACTCCCAGATTTCGGTTCTTTTTAGTTCTTTCTTAAAACATCATGATTTCAAACACTTGCTTGACAAGACTAAAGGTACTCTCTTGAGAGATGCAGAAAAACTGACTAAAAGACCCTTCACACTGTCAAGAGACTACCTACACCTTTTGGCATCTACAGCACTGCCTTAAGACCATGCGGCTACAAGCAAAGCCCACCACCTTAGCATCAATACCATCATTATGCACTTCCATCAATCATCATCGACATTCTTCTCTACCAATGTCTATACAGCATTACTGATATCATCACCATTTTTGTCCTACCTAACATCAAAAATCATCAATGATGCTACTTCCTTTGCTAGTACCATTATTGTCAATGTATTTATTGTCATTATATCAAGATTTGTGCAATAATTTCTTTAAAATAATGAATATCCTCTCCATAAATTTCCACGTCAAAATCTTTAGGTCAAACCTGTCGAAGAATTACGTACACATGTACTTTGTGGCAATCTTGTACATGGCAACTGAACTCTTCTTCAGATTTCATGAAATTATTCAGATCTCAAGGATAAGTCCTACATACCCAGTGAAGTTTTTGATGCGGTCATTTATCAGGTTTAAGTCGATTGAATCTTTTGACATTAGATGGATTTCTATTTATTAATATTCCAGTCATGTATTTTGGGGATCCAATAGTAAAAGAACATAGTACTTGAAAAGTGAACTCGACAAACAGTGACAGAAAGCCTCCGACTGGAATGAAGCAGACCACTCTTTATTGTTATTTCAAGTTTTAGTGGCGTGATTATTTCCGTCAAATATATCTCAACCTCGCTACAATGATACAATGCAAAAGGCAGAATGATAAAGAGAGACAAAAATCTACTAAGGAAGATGTATAATGAAGGCAATACCGAGAGCATGTCCATGTACATCACAAAGAATTGTACATCTCAACAATACTATATCTTCTCCATGATCATGCAGTGCAATAAAGTTAATATTTACCTTAACATAGAGAAATCACCATCAATTTCATGTGTTCAAGATCACGGGAGAAAATTGAAACTTGCAGAGAATGCACTATCCATTCTCTTGCATGGCTGAACTAATCCAAAAGTCACAAATCAAGAGCTCATTAAATTCGCTATTTACAATATTTTGTCACTGACTACTTTTTGGCAGGTGAAGTAACCTCTAAGAGGAAATTGAAGATATTATGCATAATTTGTAGTATCGGCCGACATTGATACGATACGGCTGATATCAATACGGTTTGGCATGTCCTTATCCAATATTGACCGCTATTGGTACCGACGTTGGTGGTCTCTTTCCCAGTCAATTCGACAAATAAAATTGAACAAAAAGACCAATCAAGAAGGATGTAAAAGCATAGTAAAGTTATAGAAGCATGTAAATGGAGAAAAAATATTTATTGCAAGAACCAATAAGGAAGGATGAGTATTATATCATTCAATTTCAAAACTACTAAGAAACAACAAAAAAATACTTAAAATTATGCCTATATAAATATATTTTTAAAAATTAATAATTATTTGGTTTCTGATGCCAAAAAATTCGATACTATGATCCGAGATTAGCGATAATGTCGACATTGTTGATCCCGATAATCATAGAAAGGGTCGGATATTGATTTCGATACCAATAGTGCGAACCTTGCTATTATGTCTAATAGAAATCTTCATATATGGTGAATGTTGGAGATGCTAGTAAGATGATATCTAGTGAAGGTGAGGTGCAATGGCAGACCCAGAAAATATTTCTAGGGGAAGCGAAAATACACTTTTTTTCATAGGGGAGTGGAAAAGCATTGACATCAAAATTAGGCAGGACATTATCCAAAATTTATAAAATAAAATAAAATAATAACAATGTGGATAACAAGGTTTAAACTTGATACTCCTTGAATACATAGCTTATTACTTAACCAACTAATTGGTAAATACCTAAGAAGAATGAACTTAATATAAACAATCATAGACTTTACTAAAGAAAAACAAGAATTTAGAGGAAGCGGCTGCTACCCCTTGGCCTAGGGTGGGTCCATCCCTAACAAGGGGGAACATCAAGGATGAAAGTGTTGCATAATTAGGAGATTGGTTACTAAATTTACTATATTAATAGTATGTTTTCTTTTGCACTATCTTTTCGTCTTTAATAATTTGCTCTTATCAGGGATTGTCGTATGGTTTTTCGAAGATGTAATATTTATATATTTATTGTAGATATTTTGGTTGTGACTTATTAAATTTCAAGATTGAAGTAATAATATAGTAATTTGGTCGAGTTCATAGACAGGTGTGGGTGAGTGCTAACTTGTAGTTCTCAAGAAAAATGGTGTTAATCTCAAATTTTATGGCATTCGTAATAAGTGTTGTGTGATGTTGCTCATAAAGATGCTAATATCCAGCTTTCCCGGCCATGGATGGCTCTTTCACATAAATGAGGCATACTTTTGACGTAGGGAGTCGTTGGGAGTATCGGAAATCCGATTGTGGCAAGGCCTAAGAACCCCACTACAGATGGCACAATGTGTAGTTGATCTAATTGTAGCAAGATTGAAAGCCCCACAACGGATACCAGCAGGTCAAAGCACCATCTTGGACAGCCAAGCCAAGGATACAACAAAGGAGCAACTCTAGTTCCCACTAAAGCAATAGTTTTATTATAATTTAATTCTCCAATGACTTGATTAGAAAAAAGGACTCAACGGGCCTTATTTATAGAGTAGAGAGGATACCAAAAGTAGGAAGTCCTAAGACCTAGAAATTACCAATTGTTAAGAAACCATAATTGGCAACCTTTATAGAGGCAAATCCTAAAACCTACTTAACTACTAAATGAATAATATTACAAATATAGAAGCTCCTAGAAACTACTTCAATACTAAATAAATAATATTATCAAATATACAAGATCTTCTAGAGGACTCCCCTTTATCCGTCTTACTTGGGATAAAACTTTGCAGTGCCATAGGAAAGTAATGCACCGTCTTCGGCCATAATCAAAGAAGATAAATTCCCGCAATATGCTAGCTAAGGTCATACCGATGCTTACCTACAAGGTTCGCACTATTGGTATTTGAATCGGTATCGGACCATTCCTATGAGTATCGGTATTGGAGGTATCGGCAATATCGACGGTTTTGGATCGGAGTATCGGATTTTTGGATATCGGAAAACAAATGATTATTAATAAATTATTAACGTTTTAGAAAATATATTTTATACATTTAGGTAAGTATTCCAGTGTTGTTTCTTATTAGTTCTAAAACTGAATGAAATAGTAGTCACCCTTGCCGATTGGTTTAAATGTGATAGATAAGTTTTCTTCCTTAACATATTTTTACAACCTTACTATGCTTTTACACCCTTGTTGAATGATCTTTTTCGTTCATTTTTTTACCGAATTGATCGGAAAAGAGATCCCCAATGTCGGTGTCGGTCAATATCGGTCGGTATCGAATCGGGACATGCCAAACCGTATCGGTATCGGCCGTATCGGATCGGTATCAGCCGATACTGCAAACAATGCTAGCAACATATGCAATTGATGCAAAACATGTTGCATATAAGCATCCCACTAGAGACCACAGCAACTGCAAGTGTAACCGATAATAGTGCCAAATTATTCAAAGAAGTTTGGGACACAAATGGATCCAAGAACAATACTAGTTGTTTTGATGTCTACATGGCATGTTGTACAAAGTAGTAATCTAGGCGCCTAGTACAAATCTCTCTCTCCTAAGAACTAGACTATTTGCCATGGAAACCTCCCCCGTTTTGGTACTAGGTCCCCATCATACCTGCCTATGCCATGCCTTGGTCCTCGTAGGCCTCGCAATTACGCAAATTACTATTTATGACCTATGACACTGAATAAGAATTAGTTCTTTGTTAACTTGTTTACTACGTAAGTGAAAGGTTCGTGAATAAAGTTGGTTAATTTGTTTAGTCGCATATTATTTCGTTAGCACTTGTTTGAGTTTCTTAATGTGACCCTATGATTATTTTACTTGTCCTTCTTTCTTTATATAAAAAATTCTCAGTCCAGTCGAATGCGAGCGGTAAGCCAGTGGTTCTTTTCAATCAATCAAGCGAGCCAATCGGTCCAAAGGGCTTGTCTTCGGTCTGTCAATCAACTTCCTGCTCTCAGTCAGTCCAGGCCAAGGGTAAAAGGCTTGCAAACAGTGCAAAGGGCAATCTCGCAAGCTTCGGCTTTCCAGTATAGTTCTTCGCTCGGTATGGTTTCTTCCTATTCTTTTGCAAGTCTTTCAATCCTATCTGTGCGGATTTCCCAGCAGCACCAATAAAAAGTAAAATACAAATCAGAGTTATGGCATTCAATCTCATATTGCGAAAAATCCATGAATTTATGGGGGCACTAGCACAAACAAAAATGGTGGAAAAGTCTACTGTTTGAAAAGAGGGTAAAACAACCCGAAATCCCAAGAGCTAATCCAAAATCACCTACTCGATTGACAAGCATAGCTTTTATAGCTGCTTTATCTGCCTGAAGTCGTGTGGGTCGGTGCAAGGCCAGAAATTGGAAAACATTGATTCCGCTCGTTCCTGTCCTTCGCTTCAGGGCCTGTCCCTCGGTGTGGTTAGTTTTTTTTTTAGTTTAGAATATTAGGTTTATAATTTTTTTCTCTCCTTGTTATAATAAGATATTTCAGTAGTATCGGTGGGGGACAGTATTGGATCAGACAGGTCAGAGGCCAAAAGCGGTACAATATGGCCGATACATATCGATATCGGCCGTTACTGGAAACCTCTATTAGCAGGTAAACAAAGACCAGCTATACTAACCAATTGGTTCTTGAAGAGGGTGTGTTGTAATATTTACTAAATTGTAAACAATGTCAAAAAATATCCTGTTGACCACGAAAATTCGAGCATTTACAATTAACAAGTATATTAACCTTCATTCACATTTGCCAGCCATGTGAAAAGCAAGTTCAGGATAGCAAACTTGAAAAATTAGAAAAGATTGAGCGTATATAGTTGCTGCAAATTAGTTAGCCCCAAATAAAAAAAAACAGAGGGCGTATCGACCTGCAAATTCTTGAATATTGGGTATTGTACGCAAATCAGCCTAAATTAGAAAGGGAGCAAGTGCAAAGAATAAATAAGCATTCCCAAATTCCCGAGAAGAAGAAGTTTAATAATACCTCGTTTAACTTATCTAGGGTGGCCAAGGCATTGGCCTGCTCCTTGGGCTTCCCGAAAAGCCGATTGAACATCGTCACCGGCTCTGCACAAACATAGATAGAACGAGAGGATGAACAACTTGATCGTGAATCAACCCAAAAAAAAAAATCAGAGAGAAAAAGTATTGCAGTCGATACTTATGTATAATTATGAGAAGAAAAAGAAAAAAAGGGAATGATTCTTCAATGAAAGGAGGAGGAAGAAGAAGAGTATGTGGGAAAGGAAGACCGGGACGGCAGCCAAGAGCGACAACAATAGAAAAATAAAGGCTTTTTCTAAGGGCACCACACAAATTACTAGGGACTATCACTTACTAGGAAATAGTCCAGGTTTGAGAAACTTTTAGACTAATTATAAGGACACATCACATTTTGATGGGGCTATCCAAGTGTTAGTTTTCCATTATTTACAAATTTGTCACTGAAAAAATTACTCAGGGCTATCCAAGTGGTAGGAATAAAAGATAAGTCTTATAATTTTTGTTTTCTTCCTCACTCTCCATTCCTCACAAGAAGAAGAACAAAAAGAACAACAAGAACAAGAACATCAATTTTTGCAAACCTAGTTTACTTTGATTTTTTGCTCTCTTATAATTTCTCAGATCTTTTTCTCCAAACCCTACTTTATTTTTCTTCTTATTGTTTGGGAATTATGGATGAAACACTAGTTGTAGAAGAAATTGGGTTATCAAATCTATCAAATCTATTAATCTATTAGTCTATTAACCAATTTTTCTTTATTAATAGAAGAATTATGCATGAAATCCTAGTTGTAGAAGAAAACTATGGAAGAAATCCTAGTCGTAGAATAATTTGGTTCATATCAGGACTGCCACAATTTCTGACAGTCCTAGAAGTATTGAGGACTGTAAGGAACTGTGGCGGTCTTGAAATAGACTCGATGTACAACAGGATTGTCACAATTGTTGGCAGTCCTAGAAGTAATGAGGACTGCCAGAAATTGTGGCAGTCCTGAAAGGGACATGCTCTACAGCATGACTGCCACAATTTCTGGCAGTCCTAGACATATTGAGGACTGCCAGAAATTGAGGCAGTCCTGAAAGATACTTGCTGTACAGCAAGTTCCTTTCAGGACTGCCACAATTTCTGGCAGTCCTAAAGTCGAAATTTCCGAATGAAAAAAATATGTTAGGGTTTATTTCAATCTTGATAATAGAGTGAAATATGCATTTTATGATTTATTTTCATGCATTCTTTGTGAGGAAAGAAGTATTTAACCTTTATTTCTATGCATTTTAGGGTTTATTTAATTTCTTGGGTGCCATCGAAATTGGGAAAGAGAAGAAAACTAGGATTTTGATGGAGATGGTGATGATGGAAATGGTGGAGAAGAAGAAAATGATGATGATGAGAAAAAACTAGGATTTTGATGGAGATGTGAGAATGGAAATGGTGGAGAAGAAGAAGATGGATAGAAGAAGAAGAAGAAGAAGAAGAAGAAGAAGAAGAAAGCTAGGGTTTGTGAAGAGAGAGAGTGAAATTTAGAAATGAGAGTAATTTTTGGGATTTGGGGGGCTGTGTGCTTTGGACAGCCCCATGAGTGAAATATTTTGATAGCCCGAGTAAAAGTTCCTCAAATCTTGGCTAGCCCTAATCCTGGCTAGCCCCGATCAAAATGTGTTGTTCCCTTATAATTAGCCAACTTTTACTGGGGACGTCCCGAAAATTACTTGGGGCTATCTGTGAAACCCGTAATTTTAGTTCATTATTTTAATTAGTTAATTATTTTAATTCTGAAAATTTTAGTCAAAACCCAAAAAAAATCAATTTTTGTTGTTTTTCTAAATTATTAAAATTTCGTGTTTGTTAAATTAATATTTTATCCGATTATTATCAATAGAAAATTATTTTCAAATTAATGAACTTGGATTTTTGTTTGTCTGGCCAGACACGAACCCAAATTTTGAACTCAAAAAATATTTTTAAAATTAATTTTTAGAAGTTAATAAATTTTAACTTTTCTTAAGAAAGAGGATACTTAAATTTATTGTTTCATTAGCCATGGTTTAGAGCCCATCATTTGTAGCCAAATCCAAACCCAATAGCCCATTTTCTAACACAAACCCATCAAGTTTATATTTTTCACCATTACAGCCCATTTCTCTCTCTTAACTCATTAAATTGGAAACTTAAGTTTGAAGAGAAAACCATTCTCTTCATTTGGAACCGATGGCCATCGGTTTGGCCGCTCCCCCAACCGCCGGCTCATCCCCTTCCTCTTCTGTAACCTCCGTCGACCCTTTAAGATCCGGTAACCCCTCTTCTCCTCTCCTATTTAACCCTCTCCCATCCTTCCATTCACCATCACCAACAAACTCCCAAATCCCCAAACCCGTGCCCTAGTTTCTGGAACTCGAGACGGAGATCCATCCCCGTCGAGCCGATCCCGCGCGGCCCTCCTCCCGGCCGACCTGAGTACGGCGCATCACTCGCCGCCACTCCCTGCGAGCCAGACGCCGACCTAGCCGGCCGCCCCTCCGGCCAGCCTGCCGGCAGACCCCCTGCGCGGTTTTTCCGGCCTCCGACAGCCCGTGTCCGGCCTCCCGCGCCCCTGTTCGACTCCGCTCGCGAGTCTTCAGGACGATCCCGACTTGGATCACTCTCTGCGTGGTTTTTCCAAAGTGCTGTTTCTGTCGGATCCGGTCCTAGGCGTGCCCGTGCACTCTGTCAGTGTTCCGAGTCCGAGGCATCACTTCGGATTCCTTCGTTTTTCGGTAACTTCTGTTAGTCCCGTAGTTCTTTTGGTCTATGATGAAATCTGGTCCGGGAATTTTCTTTTAAAAATTCGGTTTTTCGGCTATGTTTCTGGTTTCGGACAATTGTCCTCTGATTTTGGGTTCTGTGATTTTTACGTGAACTCTTTGGAAAGAGTTCTGTGGAAAAATTTGGTTTTCCAAAAATATTTCGGATGCTGTGGTTAGCCAATGTTATTTGGATTATGATTCTGTTGATTTTCTTAGTATTTTGTTATGTGGGAATTCCTTAATTCATGTTGGCTCGGGAAATTCCTTAGTATCGGTGGACTTGGGAATTTTGTTGGTTGAGATCATTTTTCAGGAAAATCGGCGCATTTTTCAGTTTTGGGTTATCCCGCAAAATAGAGGGAATGCTGCCGAAATTTCTATAAAAATTTGATTATAAAATTTTAAAATGAATTTCGGAAAAGAATATTATTTGTTTTGGATTTATTTGGGCGACGACCTTATCGGTATATGGGCCCCAGTGAAATGCAAACGCACCGGTTTGTCCGGACGTTGAGGCAGAGTAGCTGTAAATGAAGATTGGACCAGTTCTGAGACTCATTCTATTTTTATTCTTAAATTAAAATTATTAGTTATTATTATGTAGGTAATTTACAAAGACTAACAAAATTTTCTCTTATTTTAATTCTTGGGAATGTAAGGGCATAAGCCCATTTATCTATTTTTGTAATTTGTAATAAGTAGGAATTAGCTGTGGATTTGCTGGGATTGTGAACGTGTAGAATTAATTAACATTATCATTAATTATTAGTTAGAAATTCATAATTTTCTCATTTAAAGAAAAGAAATATATATTTATATGTATAATTATAAAATACTAACTTTTTTCCAATAAATTGATAAAAACAAGTTTTCCGGAATAAAACATAAATTTGGATTTCCTAAATTGTAACGCACTAGAAAAGCGTGCTTTGATTGTGTTGATTAATACAAGATTAAAATTGACTAGGAAACAAAATCTAGAGATTGTAACTAGATTCTAGAGTTGTGGTTTCTGAGACATAATTTCCGGAATGTAGGATTTCAAAGAAGAGGGTGACTGTTCAAATTCCGAAGGACCAATCTCGTCCAACTTAAGAAATTTAAGGTAAGTACATTTATGTGGATTTATGATTATTTTAACAATCATTTCATTGCAATTTTAAACCACTGTTATACACGAACTCTTTCGAGAGTACTGACCGTACTGTTGGGGACTGGGGGAGTAGAGTAGTGGATATGACCAAATCCAAAATTAGGATAAGTGACTATGTTAGCTTTCCCCTCTTCACACGGGGACAAGCCATACCGTATCGCTAGGATACTACTGTAACCCAATCCGGTCATATTCATTACCTATTCATATCACTGTACTGTATTTCAAAACTGTTTCATCTTTAAAAACTGTTTAAAAGTGCATGATATTAATTGTCATTTTAATTGTTAAAGTTTGCATAAATTGTACTTTGCTCCTTTCCTGACTGGATAACCGTAGGTACTACTGATGACCTGGAGATGCTGATCAATAACTATTATGACCCTGATTTGTACCCGACGGTACTTCCACCTGAGGAGGATGTTGTGGCGTCTCCATAGATGCTATTTTCGTTGAGAGTTTAGTTGTTTCTTTGTTGTTTCAAGTTATGAATCTTGTAACTGTCACGACCCGCACCCCTTTTTTTTTTTTTTTTTTAAAACGGATACGAGACGTGTCCAAGCCAGCCTACGCCGCAGTGTCGGCGGTAGAACGCTGTCACGGCCATGAAGATCAAAATCACAAATAATGCTCATTCACATAATTAATTTAACTTACAATGATTACAAGTTTTACATTTGTAGAATAATATAAACTTGTACAAATAAATGAATGACTACAACTCAACTATCTAGCTAGTCTCTAGGCCTTTATCTGCAAGTATTCCCGTCACTCCCCAAGCTAAGTGAATCCACGGCTAACCTGAAAATGTTGGTTTCCAGTCAGGAATGGAACGAGCACAATCCACTGAATGCAATCTCAATAAAGAAAATGACTATAAAACAAAGGTTAGACATCAATCATGAGTTTTGAAAATAACAGTAAAGCCGTAAGAAAAATCAATAGTAATAAATAGGCTCATATACTTTCCACCGTTAGAAGTACCTTTGATATGTGATCGGTCTCGGGACAATTATGCGACACGGTCTACACGGTCTAAAGTTACACGGTCTACAGTTACACGGTCTACAATTACACGGTCTACAATTACACGGTCTACAGAAAATATTGCAATAAAGAAACATTGTCTACAGAATAATAATCACGAACTACACAGATTAAATGCAATAAATAAATCACTGTCTACACGGTCTACTTTGCAATAAATAAATCACTGTCTACACTGTCTACAAAAATAAATGTAACACGGTCTACACGGTCTACAAGAAATAAATGCAACACGGTCTACACGGTCTACACGGTCTAAGGTCAGATCACACATCGTTGGTACTTCTCATTCCCGACTCAACAATTTATAATAAAAAAATAATCACATAACTAATGAAACCAACCAATGAAATATAGTGAAAATCAATATCGAAATGCAGACAATAAACTGTACTCGCCTGTGGTCCTGTGCTGGTGAAACCGATGATCCAAACCACTCAATATGTCACTATAGTCAAAACCCGTACAACAGTCCCCAGAAGCTGAAATAAATAATACCAATGATCTCAGAATAGTCCAATTAGCTAGGATTGCCTGTCCTTACGTCCAATTCTGGACACAGGGGCAAAACGGTAATTTCGGACAAAAACGATGTCTGCCGTTGGATCCGCTTTGCACCGAAAAGCGTGCCAGAGTCAACGGTCTCTAAAGTCGTCAAACTACATGTCTACGGATCCAGTTTTCCGATACGAACCCAACCGTATGTCCAAAGTTGGATTCCGGCGGGCCGTGCACAAAATCGCCCGTTGAGTAGGACCGTGGGGCCCGCAAAACGGTGATTTTGTCAACGATCTCAGAAACGGGCCAAACTTGGCATACAGGACCAGAAAAACGATACGGTTCTGTTGGCGCAAGTTTCGTCTCGATCTGACGAGCGTGCACAAAGTAATTGAGAAATTTGCAAAGAGCACGATACGGTGAATTTTGACGGATACGCATCAAATTCGTCGCGCACACGCGACCAATTTGAATTCCGCCAAAGCCCACACGACCACGAAGCTGTTACGCAGCTTTCGATGTCTTCGGTTCGCGACCACGTCGTCCCGATTGGCGTGACGTACGTCGTGTGGAACAATTTCAACGTTTGAAAACAGATTTTTGGGAAACTTCGGAAATCGATTTCTCGACGCATGGTTGATGATTTTCAATTCCACAAAAAAGGTTGTGAAGGCCTATAAGTTGTCTATAACTTCCTTCAAGTACATTTTCAAAATCAGTCATGGTTTGGAAGAAAACTGACTGTAAAGTAGGGTAAACGGCCTACGAAACTATTCTGTTTTTGACAGATTTTCGTCGAACTTTGGTTCGATTTATCGGACAACGTAGCGCGTCTAAATTCAAAGTAATTGAAGGCGTTTGGAGTCCTATAGTGAAGGCAACCGACGACCCAACTTCGTCGCAACCGTGTGCAGCGTTCGTTGAATCGTTTCGAGATTTTCTTCCGCTGGTATGTTCGCAACATATAGGACTCCAAACGCCTTCAATTACTTTGAATTTAGACGCGCTACGTTGTCCGATAAATCGAACCAAAGTTCGACGAAAATCTGTCAAAAACAGAACAGTTTCGTAGGCCGTTTACCCTACTTTACAGTCAGTTTTCTTCCAAACCATGACCGATTTTGAAAATGTACTTGAAGGAAGTTATAGACAACTTATAGGCCTTCACAACCTTTTTTGTGGAATTGAAAATCATCAACCATGCGTCGAGAAATCGATTTCCGAAGTTTCCCAAAAATCTGTTTTCAAAACGTTGAAATTGTTCCACACGACGTACGTCACACCAATCGGGACGACGTGGTCGCGAACCGAAGACATCGAAAGCTGCGTAACAGCTTCGTGGTCGTGTGGGCTTTGGCGGAATTCAAATTGGTCGCGTGTGCGCGACGAATTTGATGCGTATCCGTCGAAATTCACCGTATCGTGCTCTTTGCAAATTTCTCAATTACTTTGTGCACGCTTGTCAGATCGAGACGAAACTTGCGCCAACAGAACCGTATCGTTTTTCTGGTCCTGTATGCCAAGTTTGGCCCGTTTCTGAGATCGTTGACAAAATCACCGTTTTGCGGGCCCCACGGTCCTACTCAACGGGCGATTTTGTTTACGGCCCGCCGGAATCCAACTTTGGACATACGGTTGGGTTCGTATCGGAAAACTGGATCCGTAGACATGTAGTTTGACGACTTTAGAGACCGTTGACTCTGGCACGCTTTTCGGTGCAAAGCGGATCCAACGGCGGACATCGTTTTTGTCCGAAATTACCGTTTTGCTCCTGTATCCAGAATTGGACGTAAGGACAGGTAATCCTAGCTAATTGGACTATTCTGAGATCATTGGTATTATTTATTTCAGCTTCTGGGGACTGTTGTACGGGTTTTGACTATAGTGGCATATTGAGTGGTTTGGATCATCGGTTTCACCAGCACAGGACCACAGGCGAGTACAGTTTATTGTCTGCATTTCGATATTGATTTTCACTATATTTCATTGGTTGGTTTCATTAGTTATGTGATTATTTTTTTATTATAAATTGTTGAGTCGGGAATGAGAAGTACCAACGATGTGTGATCTGACCTTAGACCGTGTAGACCGTGTAGACCGTGTTGCATTTATTTCTTGTAGACCGTGTAGACCGTGTTACATTTATTTTTGTAGACAGTGTAGACAGTGATTTATTTATTGCAAAGTAGACCGTGTAGACAGTGATTTATTTATTGCATTTAATCTGTGTAGTTCGTGATTATTATTCTGTAGACAATGTTTCTTTATTGCAATATTTTCTGTAGATCGTGTAATTGTAGACCGTGTAATTGTAGACTGTGTAACTGTAGACCGTGTAACTTTAGACCGTGTAGACCGTGTCGCATAATTGTCCCGAGACCGATCACATATCAAAGGTACTTCTAACGGTGGAAAGTATATGAGCCTATTTATTACTATTGATTTTTCTTACGGCTTTACTGTTATTTTCAAAACTCATGATTGATGTCTAACCTTTATTTTATAATCATTTTCTTTATTGAGATTGCATTCAGTGGATTGTGCTCGTTCCATTCCTGACTGGAAACCAACATTTTCAAGTTAGCCGTGAATTCACTTAGCTTGGGGAGTGACGGAAATACTTGCAGATAAAGGCCTAGAGACTAGCTAGATAGTTGAGTTGTAGTCATTCATTTATTTGTACAAGTTTATATTATTCTACAAATGTAAAACTTGTAATCATTGTAAGTTAAATTAATTATGTGAATGAGCATTGTTTGTGATTTTGATCTTCATGGCCGTGACAGCTTTCTACCGCCGACACTGCGGCGTAGGCTGGCTTAGACACGTCTCGTATCCGTTTAAAAAAAAAAAAGGGAACGGGTCGTGACAAGTTTTTGTGGTGGCCCATGCAGGTCTGTCTTCGCAAATCATGCGAACTCGTGATAGTACTTAAGTTAGTTGTTTCTTTGTTGTTTCAAGTTATGAATCTTGTAACAGAACAAATTTTAATTATCGTTTAAATAAATGTTGCGGCAAATTTAATTTCAAATGTTGTTGATCACCTGCATATGGATTACAGCTTACTGCCGCCGTCTCATCAACGGTGCAGGCTGGGCATGATCCGATTCGACCCAAGTATTTGGGGACCGGGTCGTGACACTATCCCACCCCCTCCCCCTCCAAACCCTCTCTTTTATTTCATTTTCATGAAAAAAATTCTCTCTTCAAAACCCTCTCTCCAAAACCCTACTCTTCAAAACCCTCTCTCCAAAACCCTACTCTCCAAAACCCTTCAAAGCTCATCAATGGCACAAAGGAAGAAACCCTCCTTACAAGCTAGGTATGTTTTCCCTATTTTTTGTATATTTTATTTTACAATTCAAAGAATTTTTTTTAAATCTCTTAAATGTTATGATAAATTATGTTAGAATAATTCAAAGTACATTTCGAATTCGACAATGCTCCGTTTTTTTCGTTTAAACCTAACCCTAGAACACGAAATGGCTTGCTCGTGGTCATTATCCCTGAGGACTGCCGAAGAACGGGCAGTCCTGCTGCCAAAATGGACTGCCATGTTCCAGGCAGTCCTATTATAAAATAGGACTGCAGGAAGGCTGGCAGTCCTATTATAAAACAGGACTGTCATCTCTCTGGCAGTCCTGAAAGAATGATGGACTGTCAGGATCATGGCAGTCCTTAAGGCTTGCTTGTCTATTTTAATTTACATCAATTATTTAATGACTCTAACCCTATAATATTAACCCTATGTTGTCCTGCAGTCCTGTGGCCGCTCCCAAAAGAAAGCGACCCCCCACCGCATCCTTGCGCAGGGAACGTACTGAGCGGCCTCGTCCTGTTGAGAGACCAATCCGAATTTCAGAACCGCAGCGACAACGGGAACAACTACACCCCGATACTCGTTCGAAGCAACGAGCTACTCCTAGTCCTCCGTCTTCTTCCGATGACGAGGACGACGTACATATCAGCCAAATTCTAGCACGAGGTGGTTCTGGTGCCGGTCCTTCTGAGGATCATGTTCGTTCGCCCGATGTCGATCCTTCTGAGGAGCCTATCCGTCCGCCGGGTTGCTCAATGTTGTTGTCGTTCGACAACCACATTGCTTATGAAATATGAAAGAATCCGGTATGTACATTATGTTTGTAAGTTTCTGTTTATATATATATATATATATATATGTATTTCATAATCGTATTTTTATTATGTTGTCCGACATACATGAGAGCTGTCGTATTCTTAGGGCCTTGAGCCACGGGAGGAAGTATGTTGCCTAATCTTTTAACCATTTACCCGAGGATGTCCAGAGCAAAATATTTTCTACCGGTTTACATAATTTGGCTAAATATGCCTACAAGACGCAGGACATCGCTCTCATATAGGCCTTTATGGAGAGATGGCATCCGGAGACCAACACATTTCATCTTCCAGCCGGGGAGTTGACCATTACCCTGGACGACGTCTATCAGATACTGGAGTTGCCGGTGGAGGGGTGCGCCATGACAAATGAATATTTATGTACTGAGAAAGATCTCGAGTGGTACAATCGTATAGTTGATTTTGTAGAAGAAAACCTTGGGGTGGAGGCCACTACATTTACAACCCTGCCGGGCTTCAAGAAGTCCTACGAAATTCCTTTGTCATGGTTGGTAGATAATTTCAAAGGCCCGCATGAGGCGGATGATGAAACCGTTGAGAGGGTGGCCCGGGCATACATGCTCTTCATACTTGGATCGGTCGCCATTCCAGACAAGTCGGGGACCTCTATACATGCTAGGTATCTTGCGAACCTATCTGTTATAAACGACGTAGGAGCTATATCCTGGGGCAGCGGTATACTTGCTAATCTTTACCGCGAGCTTGGTATAGCATCCCGTGTCGAAACCAAGACCATGGCGGGATGCCAGACTCTACTCCATGTAAGAAAATTTCTAACCTTTTAAACTAATATACTAGCTAGATTTTGTTGTTAATTTAATGAGTATTCATTTACAAATTATATATGCATGGATATACGAGCACTTTTCGATGCTCAAGCGGGGTGAGCTGAACCCACACTATCAGGAGCACCTTCCTAGAGTGTGTTAATGGAAGCCAACTCAGCTGGAAACTAAAAATCATGAAATGCTGGTTTCCATTCATGATGCTCTGGATAATTTGGTGCCAGAAGAGGTTAGTAGATAGCGTGTAGATAGCGTAGACTATTTATTTGGTATGTTTATTTGTTGACCATTTTCTTTTAACTTTTGTCCTACAGATAGTTTGTCACCCATACCGGAATTTCTGGGAGTTAAATCGCCATCTGCAACCAGTATCTCTATTTCATGGTATGATCACATGCTATGATATTACGGAGCTTTACATGCCTGATAGAGTACTTCGTCAGTTTGGCCTAGTACAAATTGTGCCGCAGCGCACATTAAGGTTATTGGAGCCTCTGTGCGGGACCCAACCTTTGAACTACAAGCCGTCCTATTTCGACTCGGTGACCAACTGCTACTCCGAGTGGCAACGACATTTGCTTGGGGAAGAACTTCGACAACCGGTAGAGAAGATGCACGACTGCAGCGACGAGTACATGTCGTACTACTTGGCAGTCGGACATCCTAAGTTGTCGAACCCTAGCAATCCAGTACCCGTTGCCGTTGGAGCTCTAGGACCTCTGCCTTCAAAAAATGTCTTGTATGCTTCATTGGTCAAGATGGTAAGTTTATAAATTATAGTTTGTAAATATTTTCAAATTTAACTCTCTTAATTGACGTTTTGTCATTTACAGGCTACTCGGGTGAAGGCTTTGGCGAAATCCCTCCGATCGGGCTGCCAGAACGATAAATGTGTCAATATCACGAACCAGTTGGAGCACATCGACAACACTGTCGAATTTTCTTTCATGCAAAATCGGGAGGCGCGTACGAAGGCCCGCCATGATCACTAGATTATGTTTTGTATTATGATGGATGTTTAACTTGGATACATGGATGTTTTGTATTATGATGTGTTTTGTATTATAATGGATGTTTTGTGATGTTTAAATTGTGTTTAACTTGGATACGTTGGCAATATGTTTAACTTGTTGAAATTATATTTTGTGATATTTAAATTGTGTTGTTTACTTGTTGGCAATATATGAAAAAACTTGTTTAAATTGTATTTTGTGATGTTTAAATTGTATTGTTTACTTGTTAGCAATATTGTGATGTTTACTTGTTGGCACTGTATGTGAGTTTTGATCAAGACTGCCAGCCCACTGGCAGTCCTAATCTTAATCAGGACTGCCAGTGGTCTGGCAGACCTAATCAAAACTCACTGTGTGTGATCAAAATTCACACAAAGTGAGTTTTGATCAAGGCCAGGCCACTGGCAGTCCTAATATGAATCAGGACTGCCAGTGGTCTGGCAGTCCTGATCGAAACTCACTGTGTGTGAGTTTTGATCAGGACTGCCAGCCTACTGGCAGTCCTAATTTGAATCAGGACTGCCAGTGGTCTGGCAGTCCTGATCGAAACTCACTGTGTGTGAGTTTGGATCAGGACTGCCAGACCACTGGCAGTCCTGATCAAAACTCATTGTGTGTGAGTTTGGATCACACACAGTGAGTTTCGATCAGGACTGCCAGACCACTGGCAGTCCTGATTCACATTACGACTGCCAGTGGGCTGACAGTCCTGATCAAAACTTACACACAGTTAGTTTCGATCAGGACTGCCAGACTACTGGCAGTCCTGATTCACATTAGGACTGCCAGTGGCCTGGCAGTTCTGATCAAAACTCACTGTGTATGAGTTTTGATACATATTGCATACAAATAGGGACATATTGCACACATAATGCACACAAGTAGATATTTTTTCACACGTATAGCAGACAGAAAAAAGTAAAAAACAAAAAACATATATTTGACTTCTGATTTCAAAATAATATACGTTAATGTTTATAAAATGGGTCATCCATATACAAAATGTGAAAACTTCATTTCAGTCGTAGACGTATCAGTCGATTTCGACGTCGTAGTGGCCAACCGGTAAGTCTCTTGGCTCCTCCATCTTCAACAGTTTCCTACAATGATTGATTTGATGATCAAAAGGTTCAGTCTAGGACTTCGCTTCTTCCGGTGCTAGTTTGTACCAAACTGTTGTAGATGGAGGAATCGGAGAATGATCGATCATCCTTAGCATGACAAAGTGATCTTTGATTTGACCTATAGTACATAGATTAGTTTGTCTGTGCTCCGCCGGAGGAGCGTACATCGAAAAAAAAAGTATTGCGAATCCCCGCCGAATAAAGTACAACAGGGATCCGGTACCGATTAGCAAATAAATACAAGGCAGATGGGACAGACATGTAGTGGTCTGGCCCGGTAACACTGTTAGTGCAAGGAATACTTATCAACAAATTTGCAACTGTTTCTTCGCTTAGGATGTGGGAGTATAATGGAAGACGACTCTCTAATTCCTCGTACAGCTCCTGCCTCACTTGCCTCCATCCGTCTTTGTCAGAATAACCAAGATGTATTGCAAGCACATGAAATCCGCAATGGCCATCCCCCGGGACATCAACAATAGACCAGATGTAACTGCGAATCTCAAGATGAAAATGCTGGATATACAAACCCAACGTTTGTCTATCCACAGTATCTTCGTTTGCAATATCCGTTTTCTAGTGAACGTGTACTTCTTGATTAGGGTTTTGGAAATTAGGATCTGGCCTATGGTATCATGACAAGGTCCAATCTTCATGACGGAAGGGTAATTCTGCTAGTAGTTGCATAAGATTGGTTTTTATATTTGGACTTGTGAGATTAATGGTGTGGTTGGCCAATGATGACCAGATAAACTTGATAGTATCAAAGAAAGATGACTAACTTGACTTCCCTATGAAACCTTGACTTTTGATTTTCCTATCAAAATGGAATTTGACTTATTCCATGACTTTGAATCATTCTTTGAGTTTTCAATATCATTGAATCCTAATTACCTTGGTCGCGACCAAGCGAATTTGGTCATATCTCTGATCATATCCATATCCTGGATCGTACTCAATTGGATTAGATTCAGTTGTCACCTGGATTTCTATCATTGGATGCTCGTGCCCAGACTTTGATGATCTTGTTCTCCATCTTGCCCAAATTCAGATTCACTCAAATTGATCAACTTAGATTGTGTTGAAGCTAATTTTCTTATCGTGATTGAATTTTATGCTATTACCACTCGTGTTATAACTTTTGATTTTGAACCTGTTTGGATTTTAAACACTCGTGCCGAAACTCTTTTCGACCCTGATTTAATTTTCTGATTATATCTTAACTTATTTTGCTTAGTCGTACCCAGATGACTTGGCGTGACTAAGTCGAATTGAATCCTTTGATCGTGATTTTAACGATCATAATTATACATATTACCTTGCCTCTAAATCGTGCCTAAAAATCTTGAATTTCGATCATTACTAACTAGTACGACTACGACATTAGCCGTGAATCAAAAAATTGATCATGTTTGAATTTCAATCGTGCCTAATTGATTTGGGTTCTTTCTCAAATCGTGCTAAAAATCTTGAACTCTAATCGACTGTCTCGGAATAGATTTTCTTTCATACCTAAATTTTGATTCTCTAATCACTCGTGCTCAGGTTTCATTCCTGATCATGACTAGGTTTGTGATTTTCGTCGCTCTATTCTAAATCGTGCATAAGTGCTAACCCTTCCATAAAGATTTGATCGTGTCTGAGTCTTGATTTCACTCATGACCAGATGGTTAATGTTTGATCAATGTTTGTGTTGAGCATTTGATTATTCCTAACAATGCCCAATCATGTCATTTTTATCTTGATCGTGCCTATCTTTAACCCTAAATCTGATTTCATCGGCCTGGATCCTATTAATTGATATTTTTGGTCTGAGTCTGACTTGTTCGTAACTGAACGATTCTTGCTTTTTCTAGTCGCAACTTCGTGCTGTTTGCCTACAAGCTGTGACTTTAAACCCAATCATGCCAAACCTTGTCTTGGTCATGGTTAGCTTTTTATCTTGATCAGGCATGTGTGACTTTCAGGTTGATTTTTATCAAGCCTAAGTCCTACAGATCACCTCGTACTTGAGCTTCATATATATCTTCAATTCTTCTAATCATCTCTGAAATCGTGCCCCAATATCTTAACTTATTTCTGAAATCATGCATAAATATAGTTTTGTTCATATCATGATTTTATCGTGCCAAAATCCCTAATCGTGTCTGAATAATTTTGAATTGATTATCTTGATCGTGCAAAAACTCGTCGTTCTTTGATCGTGCCTAACATATCGCTTAAACCTTCTATCTTGTTTTAACCCCACTACTAACCTTTAATTTCGAGGACGAAATTTTTATAAGGTAGGTAGGATGTAAGCCCCCTGAATTTTCGGGATTTATTTTTGAATTTTCTAAATAAATTATTTTTGATAATTTATTTTTATTTAATTAATTTTGATCATTAAATACTCTTTATCGTGACTTTGATTTCTGGAGCATCAGGGATGCCAGTCTCTGAAAACTTTCTTCTCTAAGTTTGTAGTAGACAAGATTATCTTCATGTTGATATATCGTGTCCCACTCAAACTTGTTCCCTTGTGTTCTTTTTGCTTCGTGCAACTTTTGGATCAATTTAGACCAATTTATCGTCTGTCGTAATTTGTAACTTAACTTCCAACTTAATTTTTGGGCCCGACATCGGTCCAATCTGCTTGACCCAATATATGGTTCTGGCCTGTTTT
The DNA here is from genome assembly GCA_029216955.1 of Iris pallida. NCBI lineage: Eukaryota > Viridiplantae > Streptophyta > Magnoliopsida > Asparagales > Iridaceae > Iris > Iris pallida. The sequence continues at coordinate 36,772 of JANAVB010039359.1, read as the reverse complement.
GAGCCTACTTTGCACGTGCCACTTGCGAGCCACCAAATTGATCTCCCTTGTGCTCCCATTTCATCCATAATTTTTAATGGTTTAAATTTGTGATTTTATTTAAATCTTTGCCCAAACTTGCCCAAATTTGACCCAACACCCAATCCAATTTGTGTAGGCCCTATCATGTCTACCCAAATATTTCTCCCTCTTTTCCACTCTAAAAATATCTATTTCTCGCTCTCCAATTCAAATATATACATAATATATATATATATATATATATATATATATATATATATATATATATATATATATATATATATATATATACACACACACACACACACACATACATATACAAAAAATATATATGTATAAAAATATATATATATATATATATACACACACACACATATATGTATAAAAAAAATATATATATATATATATATATATATATATATGTATATGTATGTGTGTGTGTGTGTGTGTGTATATATATATATATATATATATATATATATATATATATATATATATATATATATATGTATATATATATATCGCCCTCTCACATCAGCACACACACCCTCCTGTACACGAGCAGGCCCCCTCTCTTTCTCTCTCTTAATATCTCTCTCTCTTTATATAATATGTACACACACATATATTATATATACATATATCTCTCTCTCCTTCTCTCTATACTCACTTACCCTCACCATTAACACAACCACCACTTCACCACCACCTCCATCCCACTTTCTTCTCCTCCTCCTCCCTTCGGCATGGCTCGGCCGGCCGTGGCCAGCCTGGGCTCGGTCAGCCCTAGCCGAGGTTGACCCGAGCAGCGCTGCAGCTCGCAGCAGCACGGGCAGCAGCTGCATTCGCAGCATGCAGCAGCAGCAGCCGGCGGCCACGCACCACCGTGGTCGGCCCCCTTGTCCCGGGCGTACGTCGGCGAACCCCCCCGGGCAGCGTCTTGCTTCCCGACGTACAAGCTAGTCGATTCGTGCATTTTGCACGGAATCCCGCCGTGACGCGCGTCTTCGAAATTCAGAAAGTATGCTTCGTGGCAGCAACTTTGTGTGCATTTTTCAAGAAATCTGACCATTGGATCGTCGATCCGTTTCTTCCGTCTCTATCTCGGTATATACCTCTTCACTCACCTCCAGTTTCATCAGTTAATTTCGTCATTTGATACATCAAAATCGGCCGCCAAGTTGACCGTTTAGTTTATACTATTTTTAGACAGTTTTACGGAGCCAACTTCGCGGACTCGTATCTTTGCCGTCGCAGCCCCGTTTGATGTGCCGTCGGTTCCTGTGCACAGTTGGTATAACCCTTTTCCTACCATTTTAATTTTGTTTCACTGTGAGCTTGTTTGGTTGGTTGAATTCGACGTCAAAGTTGGCTGTCCGAATTCGTAATTTTCAAGTTGTAAAATCCTAATTTTGAACCCGGAACAACGGATTCAATTTCTGACACCACCAGTAGACTTGTGGCGTCGTTCTGATACGATTTCATATAAAGTTTGTTAGATTTGGAGGACGTGGGCCTCGGTACACATTTCGGTACAAGACGGGCCCCATAGTCCGAGTCAACGGGTCTTTTTGAGATCGGCTCATCGAAATCCAATTCTGGATATACCGTTGAGTTCGTATCGTCATTTTGGACTCATTGACATATAATTTGCTGAGTTTTGTATACAATGGCTCCGACATGCATTTCCGTGTAAATCGAATTCCAATATCCGGGTCAACGGACCATTTTTAGATCGGCTCATCGGAATCCAATTCCGGATATAACGTTGAGTTCGTATCGTCATTCTGGATTCGTGGACATATAATTTGTTAGATTTAGTGCACTTTTATTCTGGCACATTTTTAGTACAAAATGGGTCCGACACGGACACCATTTTGACCCGAAATTACCTTTTTATCCCTGTGTCCAAATTGGACTTATGGATAGGCTATCTTAGCTAATTTGACCATTTTGGACAAGTTGGTGATGGTTGTTTCACCATTCGACAAAATCTGTAGGTTTTCATCATATCTATCACCCTATTATTATAATCTTTCTTCTTTTGTTTGTATTTTGAGATCCATCGACTCCAGTGATTTCACAATCACTAAAATTGATATGTTGACCTTGTAGATGTTTATAGAGATTACCTTTGACCCAGTTTGCCTTAGTTTGACCCAGTTTGTCTTAGTTGTCTTAGATTGACTTAGTTGGACCTAGATTTCATAGCATACACTATTTGAACCCTAATTGACTCTTGTATATCTCATCCTTAGGTCTGTGGCTTCACTCTGAGCCTCGATTCATATTGACAACATGACCCCAGGCGAGTACATTCTCTGATAACTTTTCCAATTTATGATAACTTTTATAATTCATGTACTTAGTGTAGATATACTTGTTCTTGACACATTGTTCACACGGATTGGTATTGTCTGGATCCCGGTATGAGATGTTATTCCGTGTTTTTCTTGGTATATATTGTGCAAGTCTTGCCTTGTTCCTTGTGCATTGTGTAGACACAATTCTCGAGGAGACTTGCTACCTTCTCGAAGAATCTTGTGTCATGACGTGTCATGGTTGGATCCACTATACTAGTCAGGGGCGGAGAGTATTAGTGTAGATATGTGATCAATTCCTATTGTGCATCCATTGTGTATCGATTGATTGTGAGTATTGATCATACATTCCACTTATGATTAGCCAGGCTTGTTACTATTGTGCAAGTTCCCAAGCCGACCACATGTTGTAGCTATTACTCACACACTTAGATAGATGATTCTTGATTCTTGTACATACCATGATCAGTTTTACTTACCTTGTTCTAGCTCTAGATTTACAGCTTACCTTGCCATGATACTCACATGTACATTTCATGATTCCTTGTATATACTCTCTATTTACAGTCTTGTAGCTTTTGTCATATCTTGTGAACTGTTGTTAGTTGATGTGCTCGTTCCCATCCTGACTGGATACGTTGACAAATATTAGGATTGTTATGCCCCACATTATTGGACTACAGGATGATGCTAGTTGTGACAGATGTCGAGGTTCCATTTACAGTGAGTTGTTTCTGGGAACTCTAGGCCATTCTTCTTATTTAGATTCATATTTCATTGTCAGTTTATGTCTCCAACACATTCATGTCATTTATGATCTCTGTAGGTTTTAGATTCATTCGGTGATATTACTGTTATCTCTTATTATTCTTATCCTCTTAGATGTTGTGATTGGAGTACATATTGTTAATATATACCACCTAGATGTTATAGATAGTTATTGGGTACTTGACAACGTTCTACCGCCGATACTGCAGCGTAGGCTGGGCGTGGCCCATATACTCGTACCCGAATATCGGGCGCGGGTCGTGACAAGTATGATGTGATCCAAATTGTTCTTCATGTGGGATCGATGACAACTCTAGAAGGGGGGTGAATAGAGTGTAACAGAAGTAATATTCCCAATTAAAAATAATTGGGTAATGAGAAGTCAGTGTATAACTACTATAGCTCCCCTTCCCAGAAATTCTGAAATATTTTATTATTATTTATTTTATTTGAATGGTGATTTTTTAGATTTTTATAAATAAGTAATTAGTGAATTATTACGGTATATGATTTTAGTTTTGTTTAGAAATTGGAGGACAAGGTGACTAGGAATCATGGCACGGATAGTGCAGTGGCGTGCTTTGACTAGTGTTTAGCCATGGTAGGTGAAAGCCGAGCCATAGGATTGTTCTAACTAGAAAAACCAGGCCAAGTTGCGACTTAACCCCTATGGAACATTTTAATTATTTATTAATTAGATTATTGAATTTTAGGAAACCCGGTTGTACTAAACTAGTCAAACTGGACCCGAACTGAGCCCAAGCCCAGGTAGTCGTGCAGTACGACCAACGGTGTCCATATAGATATATAGATGTGTATATATAATTGTAGCTTATTTTATAATACAGGAAGTATTTTTTTTTAATGGGATATTAAATATAATATACACAATATTTTCTATTTTGATTCTACTTACTTTGAGAAAATATAATATATAATTTTCTTAGCTACCTTTGTGCAATGTGGTATTAGACTATATATATAGATGTTTACTGGTATATACTATTATCTTCCAAAACTTTTCGTATTACATTTCATTCTATACGTTATTATTTATTTAATCATTTATTTATTTAACTAACATAGAATTTATTTGACAGAATAGGATTTATGGTACAAGCAAGGATTTTGCTTTAGAATATTTTTAATATTCACTGTAATTACCTAAAGGGCGTATAAATAATATTTTCTATATATAATATGTGAGTATATCTATGTATAGGAATTACACACATTAGATACATATACATCAAATATATATACAAATAGATATTAATAAGATATTATTGGTTGCTAGAAATATTTAGTGTTTTTATATAGAAGGCACATAAATATATTTAGAATTTAATAATGTATATACATATATACATGTTATGTATATACATGGGTGTATGTGTATGCATATATAAATATATATTATATATGTGTGTATGTGTATGCATATATAAATATATATTATATATGTATGTGTGTATGTATGTATAAATATATATTATATACGTGTATGTATATATTTTTTGTGTGTGTATGTATTATATACGTGTGTGTATATATATACACACACACACACACACACACACACACACACACACACACACACACACACACACACACACACACACATATATATATATATTATATATGTATATATATATATATATATATATATATATATATATATATATATATATATAAAATATATATATATAAAATATATATATATATATATATATATATATATATATATATATATATATATATATATATATATATAATATATATATATATATTAGAAAGAAATTGGAGGGGTGGCACAATGCAACTCTTTCTCCGGGCGCAAGCTAACCTCATCAAACACGTTCTCACATCCATCACCATATACACCCTTGCTGCTTGCTCACCTCCCAAGAAGGTGATCACCGCGATCGAAAGCATTATCATCAACTTTTTTTGGGGGCACAGTGGTGACCATGTTAAGCACAATTGGGCGAGCTGGGACACCATGGCTAAACCCACGGAGGAGGGGGCTTGGGCTTTACGAAACTCTCTCACATCGCTGATGCCTTCTCGATGAAGTTATGGTGGAAGCTTCGTATGAGTAGGAATTTATGGGCGAGATTCATGAAGGCCAGATACTTCAAGCACATTCACTCGTCCCATGCAACCGCCAACTGCAGATCTTCCGCGGCCTGGAGGTGCATCCTCAACGGTCGTACTTTGGCCGAGCCAGTTATTCGTCTGCATCTCGGAGACGGAGAGTCCTCCACCTTCCTGGAACGGTGGGCGGGTGATACCTTGCTTACCAACCCAACGGAGGCACCAGAGAACAGCAAAATTAGAGACCTGTGGGATGCGCCCAGCAACGACTGGGATTGGGGCAAAATCCGCAATTGGGTCGGACACGTGGCGGAAGAGCGCATCCGACGATCGGGCATAAAGATCAGCTCGGGAGAGGACGATCCCGACAGGCGTCTTCTCCGCTAGTTCGGCTAGACAGCTGGCCCGCGGTCACGGGACGCCCACTCCGATCACCGCAGCTTTTTGGCAGACGTACATCCCAAAGAAGTGGTCCATTCTGATTTGGAGAGCCATCAGACAGAAGTTACCAACCGATGACATTCTACACGATATTGGTTTCAACTTAGCGTCCGTCTGTAACTGTTGTGCTGAGCGTCAGATGGAAACCATCGACCATATCTTCTGCCAGGGGGATCTCCCAGCTCTGGTCTGGTCAGCGTTGTCCCAACGTTGCAGACAAACTAGGAAGAATGGGAGCCTCCATGCTCTATTAGCTAGGCGGGCATCCGCCCCCTACGATCACCGGATCGTAGTAGCTGCGGCCATATGGGTATGATGGAAGAATCGAAACAAGGCGAGATACGAAGGCCACCAGTTCAACGCGGATATGCTGATTCGGGAGGTGCTCAGGCAGTGCAGGAAGATCCGGGACGTCTGCTCGCATGGCCACACCAGTTTTTGGGAGTCTATCCTCGGCTAGGCCTATGTTTAGATTTTGAGTTTTGTTGGTATACTTGTATAGGCGTTGGCATTTTGTGTCTTAAGGTATACTGTACAGGCTGCGACATTTTGAGCCTCTACTGAATAAATTTTGGGTTCTTAAAAAAATGCTATAAAATAAAGAAACATAAAAAAAGAAAAAGAAAAAAAGGAAGAATAAGGGGCAACAGCTAAATCCCAACCCGGCCCGACAAGCCCAGCAAGTCCAATTCCCAAACCGAGCGGAATCCCCCGCCCACTGAACCGAAACCCGATCGGGTTTTTTCCGCGTGTATATGTATTATAGAATAGAGAGGGAGGTCGAAACCCTAACTCGAACCCACGCCCTGGCTGCGCGCCCCCCTGTGCGTCACCGTCGTGCACCGTCGTACGCGGCCACAGGCCGGCCAAACTGCGGCGATTGGCCAAGAAAACAGAGCAGTAGCAGTAGCAGCCGGCGGAGCCTGTTCATGGTCGATTTCCCGACAACACGGTTCATCGTTTTGCGAACCAATTAAACAAGTATGTAAACAACCTATACACCTTCAATCCCCTTCAAATAGATTTGAATAATTCAAGGTGTGTGCGTCGCAAATCAAGTTCCAAAATCGAGAAAAATCTCGAATTCTGGACTATAGAAACTGTCCCGACCACCCATGTTTACGGTCAAATTACGAACAAGATATTGTTAATTTTAGAAATCTACCTAAATAGACTTTTAGACAACTTGAACAAGATTAAAACCCTATTTTTAGTTTAATTTCTAGAGGTTTATTTTCTAGTTAAAATTAATTTCAAAATAGGGACAAATCTGTTTTTAAAACTATAGAAATTCTAGAAAACCTTCGATACGATGTGCGTCCCGCCAATCCAGGCGACATGGTCGTGAACCGAAAGCATCAAAAGGTGCGTATCAACTTCGTAGATGTGTGAGCTTTGACGGAATTCAAATTGATTGCGTGTGCGCGACGAATTTGATGCGTATCCGTCAAAATTCACCGTATCGACCTCTGTGCAAATTTCCTAATTACTTTGTGCACGCTCATCAGATCGAGACGAAACTTATGCCAGCAGGACCGTATCATTTTTTTGGTCATGTATGCCAAGTTTGGTCCGATTCTGAGACAGTTGATCAGATCACCGTTTCGCGGGCCCCACGATCCGATTCAACGGGCGATTTTGTGCACGGCCCGCCGGAATCCAAAATTGGACATACCGTTGGGTTCGTATCATATAAACAAATCTGTAGACATATAGTTTGATGACTTTAGAGACCGTTGACTATGGCACATTTTTCGGTACAAAGCGGGTCCAACGGTGGATACCGTTTTGACTCAAAATTACCGTTTGTCCCTGTGTCCAGAATTGGACTTAAGGACAGACAATTCTAGCTAATTTGACTATTTTGAGAATGTTGGTAATGTTTATTTCAGCAACCGAAGACTTTTTGCATGTGTTGACTTTAGTGACTCATCTGATGTGGTTGTACTATCGGTTTCACCAGCTAAGGACCTCAGGCAGGTGCACTTTCTGATTACTTTCGATTCATAGTAGTCTTTTAATTTTATGTTTATACATATGTTTTGCTTCTTGTTGACACGCTCGTCACACGGAGATTAGTATCATGGATTTATTATACATTCTTGACTGTCATTTTCATGATTACCATGCTTGCGACCTGATTCCATGAGTACTAGCTGGGCGGGGAAATATCTTAGTAGACGTGTGAACTATCCCTTACCCATCCCAATATGTCTAATCTTGACTGATAGCAGCTGCACACGACACGTGTAAGGTGCCGTATTTACCCCTTAGCCGTTCACATATCGAAAAGAATATTTCAAATCACATAGATAGTTGTCTTTTATTTGTTTCCTTGTTTGCTTCATCGCTTGCCATTATGTCAGTTACTTTCTAGTTTTCACCTCTCATATGTTATTTCCATGTCTTGTTAATTCTATTATGTTTTTGCATTGCCATCGATTCGTGTACTTGTTCCATTCCTGACTGAAAACCGACATTTTTCAGGTTAGCTGTGGCTTCACTTAGCTTTGGGAGATACGGGTGTACTTGCAGGCAAAAATCTAGAAATAGATAGCAGTTGTATCATTTTCATTAATTGTGAGAACTTTATATTTTCTTTAAATATAAATGTTGTAATCAAACTTAGAAATGTGAATAAGCAATAAATGTTATTCTTTTGTGATTTTGAGCATCTTGGCCGTGACAGCGTTCTACCGCCGACTCTGCGGCGTAGGCTGGCTTGGACACGTCTTGTATCCGAAAAAGCGGGTGCGGATCGTGACAAGTTTTTGTGGTGGCCCATGCAGGTCAGTTTTCGCAAAATATGTGAACTCGTGATGGTACTTAAGTTAGTCGTACCATTGCAAGCCTGCGACTAGGAAATGCTCATTCACAACTTAGGGTTAAATTGATTTAAGAGAATGACTAGGACTATGAGTCCCTTGTCCAAATTGACCGTTGGGTAGTTAAGGTTGTCAGATAGGCCATGCAATTTAGATAAGGAATCATTAAATTTAGATAGCTTGCCCGATCTTTATAGCTACACTATTACTTTTGATATGGCGATATGATCTAATATGGATATAATATTCACTTGGTAAGTTAGGCTTACCTAAAATTAAGGCTTTAATTTTGATAAACTGTTCAATTTTTTTTGTTTTATTTAGATATAAATCTTATATCATAAGTTAGAATTGCCTATTTTAAATTCTATTTTGCTGTAAGAAATTAGTTTATAATTTTTGATTCTGTTAATTATATACGAATCTCGAGGTTGGTTGATTCAAAGTTTTCCCCCTCAACCATTTGAAATATATATGAAATAAATATTAGGATGTTCTTATTTTCCTTGTCTTCAGTTATTTCCTCCCCGATCAATCTTTTATCTTAAGGATTGAGACTTATAACAGATGGTTACGCTTTATCATAGTCAACTAGTTTGAATATCTAGCAGCTCCTTAAAGTTCTTAGGAATATAGTTGGAGCATTTTAACGACTGCGATGGCTAGACAGCAGCGTATTGGTAAGGCACGACCCTTAGAGTTGAAATTATTTCAAGGAATCATAGGTTATGGGACATTGCTAAAACTATATCTTCATGGATCCCTTTAGACCTCGTGTCAATATAAGGTAGAGTATATGATGGCGTATCACATCCGAATCACGGAACCAAGGGTTTACCACCGCCAGCGTATACGGTGAGGCCTAATTCTCGGTGAAATGACTTCAGACATGATTACAAGTTTAGGATACTATAGAGAATAGAAAGATGCCCTGTGTGTTCCATAAGATCCAAAGCCAAAACTAGTGAGAGCTTTGTAAGTTGGATAGCAAGTCTCTCGACCTAGCATTCCGTGGTCTTCGTGATCTATTAACGAGGTAAATGACTGACACTAATAGGTTTACCTAGAATATAGAATTTAGAGGTCCATAACCTATTAGTCGACCAAGGCCTTATGGATAGGTAGATAGTAGGATGACTATATAAGCAATAACACCAGGTAGGATTTTGATTCTCACAAAACTTGAACTACTTTTGCCTTCTTCCAAAAATCCCGTATACTTGTATTTTGACTATCTTGACCAACACTGCTATTATAGCCTAGTTTTTATAATCTCACTCTTTTATCGAGCTTGATTCAAGACATATGTTTATTGGGGACGCCTACTAACATATTGTCTAATCAGAATCAATGTATTACGGTCGGATCAACCATGATGCATTTGGTTCGCTCTTCATTTAATTACCCTACGTGGATTGAGGTATAGATATATCCTGGATCTCATCCATGACTGTATTGATAATTTCTCTTGAATTATTCATTCGCCCTTGAATCACGTAATTGTATTCGACGACATCTTTTTTGAACTCTTTATTATTTTTATCTTTCACTGATTTGGAAAGACGAAAGCTCGTAATTGGTAGATAGATACCGAGTATCCCCATGGCTATGATAGTTGTATACACAAGTGTAGCTACCATCGGTCAGCCAGGTGACTAGAACCTTGCCTCGAGTTACTCGGTCTCCTCTCGACCCTCAAACTGCTATTGGGACCTTCTAGCCATCTGAATTTGAAAATGATTAGGGTTTTACCCTTAGACAAAATGCCAACCTAAGAGACTGTCTATTCTCAAGTAACCAAGCATTGTGAGTCTCTAATTTTTGCTTGAAGCTTGCTTTAGCTAGCAACCCTTAAGCCTTAATCCAACTTCCCTCGACCAAAGCCCACAGATGAATATGCAAAGGTAAGGACAATCATTTACCATGACTATGGTAGACACCCATCCCGAGATTGGTTTCCAACAAATATTAGCCTAGTTATGTGAATTTTATTATTAAGACCTAACTAGTATTGGAATACCACAGTCACTAGCTTAGCCAATACCATAGCTTAAATACCCTGTCATGTTATGATCTACTAGTTAGCAACATCAATACATGATCACTACAGCCCATACCACTAGAACCCATGTGACAATAGTCTGGCAGGCTCAACGCAAATAGAAATTCATGACTCAGCTATTAGAAATCTTTTCATATGATGTGTCTTAGAGTTGGTTACCCATCGTTAACTCTTGTACACTATGGACGGGTAGACCATTCTATTTTATCGACCATATGTCATTGTGCACACTTGTTTTCCATTTATTGAGGAACGATCCTTAACTTGACTTATATCTATCGTAACCCGTTACGCCGTGCCTTATTCTTTATTAACAAGAATCGAGGTACAATATCCGGACTTTAGAATTCATCTAACCTCATTATTCCTAAAACCATGTCCTAGCTTCTAAGGTAGGTAGACTGTAAGCCTCCTAAAATTTTTGGGATATACGACGATTACCGATTGATTAGAATAATTTCCATTGGCATGATAATTAGTGTCCCATGGACTCCCACTTTCCATTTAGATCATTTTGTGTACCCGGCCGTGCCATTAATATTCGAAGCATGAGACCAGCTGTTACCTTCCAATAAATTTCATATGCAAGATCTAGACGAGTCCACCTTCATCTAGGTATATTATGTCCCACTCAAACACATCCTCTTGTACTCTATTTTTATAGTACGTGTTACGACCCGCACCCGCCTTTCGGATACAAGACGTGTCCAAGCCCAGCCTACGCCGCAGTGTCGACGGTAGAACACTGTCTAATATACACAAGTCATGGCAATCTATTTATCTCATCCACAGAATAATAAAGAATCAACCAAGATCAATGAATACCAATGAAACTGAATAATATAAACTGAATGTATCCAAGATTCAATGTCACGTTCGGTGGTCACAAATCCACTACCATTAGACAGAAAAAGGAATAAATATATAAAAAATACTATCTGAATACAACCTGCTAATCGAGACAACCCCCACTGCAAGGCACTGCGGTCTGATGCTGACTCAAACCCTCTCATCTCTCCTGACTCAAACTCGGCTAACCTGAAGAGATCATCAGGTCCTCAGAGGACTAGCAAGATACATATAAACGAGCCTTTCTAACAGTTTATCATGCATAGAGAGAATCCAGAAAATAAACAAGTAAAACTAAGCAGTGATAAAATACGAATCTGTACACTGACTACGCATAAATGAACTGCTGGACGAAGACGAGAGAACTCATGCCAAAATGTCACGGATAACTAAATCAAATACTCAAACCCTCACCCCTAGTGTGGACTCACAGGTTTGAACAACTACTAACCCTCGCCCCTAGTGTGGGCTCGCAGGTTAGCTTCAGAAAATCACCCTCGCCCCTAGTGTGGACTCGCAGGTACGGACATATATCTACTAACCCTCGCCCCTAATGTGGACTTGCAGGTTAGCTTTAGGAATCAAGACATAGATAAATACTAACCCTTGCCCCTAATGTGTACTCGCAGGTTAGCTTCAAGATTTCAAGACAAAGGGGTATAGGAGTTCAGTTTATGACTTCTCGACCCATGATACGACTCAATCAAGGCTCAAATGATACATCCAATAAGACACAAAGCTAACTGTGAACATGGCCTATATAGCAATGATACAAATATACAAGTAGGATATGAAAGATACAAGTCAACAATATGAGAGAAACTAGATAATAATAATAAAAAGACAGTGCATGTAAATAAAGCTGTAAGAAAGGCAAGGTATACTTGCCTTAGGTCCTGAGCTGCTGGTAAGGTTCAAGTGCTGAATCCAAGTAACCTATTTAATAGAGTTTACAATGTCAACAAGGCAATGAAAGAATTTTGCAAAGATACTTACTCTCTAGCTAGATTTTTAGGCCATTTCTTATTTCTATTTGTAGTGTATTAGTCAAGAGACCCACATCCCTTCTATTTATGCTAACTGATATATTATGGCAACTAATACCTGTGTGTAATCAGGAACAATAGTGCCAACTGATACCTTACTTGCTTCCTATAGCACCAGTATCTATTATTGCTATTTCACTTTGTTGGTCACTATCTATACCCCTGGTCATGGGGCTATAACCCTTCTTTCCTACCATTCCCAGATTTTAGAGAACAAGCCCTTATACAGCCTCAACTGTTATGGTATCCCCTCTTTGTGTATAAATGCCTGTGCACCATCCTTTTCTAGTATTGTGTTCAATAGTGACTATGTGAGTCCTGCACCAGCCATTTGCAGAACAGTTATGGTAAGGAGTGAGTGCATTCAAGTACAATAATATATGTGAGGTAAAGGAGAATATGGCAGAAATAGATATATGTATCAGTATATTACATAGGGAAATCTGGTAACAGCTTTATGAGCTCAGTTAGTAGGGGTCGGCTTAGGCCATATTTAAGTAGTAGAAAATTGACTGTTTGTTAATTGGTTGTACAGGTTGTCTAGGCCCTAGCAATAAGAAAACAAATAGGAGGAATGATATAGGATAATCGATCACCTCATGTATGACCTGTGCGGCAAACTTTTAACATAATAGTATCAGTCTTGAGTCTCTAATGAAATTTAGACCAAGGCTCTTACCACAAATATATAATCCAAGTCACATGAATCAATGGCAGAGTAAAAATTTGCACCAGTGTTTTTTGGTAAGCCAAAATGATCCAACCCATACTTAGCAAAGGCAAAATATATAGTATCAGTCGAATCAGTCATACAACATGTCCAAGTGTCCAACTTGATGCAGCAAGGAACATCACCAATATTTGGAGGGATTATGCTTCCTAACCCTACACCCTCTGAGATACCCAAACCTGCTATACTTCTCCATTACTTAGACTGTTACTAGGCAATCCCTACTATTGCTGTACTCAGGTCAATATAGAGTGATGGAGTTTATACTTTCTCTTCACACACACATAAAGATGGTCTCTATTCACCTTTGTATACTAGTTGCAGCATAGTAGTTTATAGGTTTTACTCTCCCCTGCTATAACCTCATACTCTTTGTACCATATATCACATATCTATTTATTTATATATAGTTCCTGTACTGGTATCAGAGATAAGGCTATTTGATATCAGTCAACCACTACATCCTACCCTTCATGTGCAGTCATGCCATTTGGTATACCCAACTAAAAAGGATCAAATATCATGGTGATCACCAAGGATTTCTACTAAAACACTGTAGGTACATTCCAGTTCAGGGCAGGTACATGTGTATACCAATAATCCAACCCCTGTTACTTCCCAGTTCCTTGTTATCAAAACTGCAGCCCCTTTCTACTCATAATGTAATATACTGATATATGATATAGCCTAATTAATGTATAACTGATACCAAGATCCCATGGAAACTGATACCATGCACTATATCCTAGGACTGAAATCAAATATGGAAAAGACTGAATCTGGATAATGGTTTGAAGTTAATGAATCGAATGAACGTAGATCAATCCTTCACCCATCCCTTTATGACTTATACAGTTAAGACCCATACCCCCACTCTATACTAAAATTCCAGTACTGAAGGATAAGCCATTGCCTGCCTATGTGCAGAGCATAGACATGGAGAGTGAGGCCTATGCCAGCCAGGATTCACTTATTACCTAGTGTCCTGTGCCATCAGTCATGTATAAACTCTCCTCTTATATGCTACATGGGTCACAGATGTATTCAGGATTAACTAAAGTCATTTCAATAGGAAAACCAACCTGCTACAAGCCTACGATGACATTTGCAATGGTCTTCTGCTATAGGGACTGAACCAAGCTCTGGACAAGTGGTCTAATACCTTGATACACTAGTCTAATGGGTCTTTCCTGCTGCTACATCCTAGTACAGATATAAATACATACACATATGACAGGTACTCACACCTATATACACAATGGTAGGCACAGATTTATATGGTCTATTGTTATCATTCATTGGATTTCAAGGTACTCACAACTGTATTAATGGGTACAATGCACACCTAGATATTCTAGGTACAGGCTTCCTATCTGAACCTTGTTTCCTTAATCATTCGACCCACATGATGGATTTAATCTATGGTTTATCCCCTTCCCTAACCTTGCCTTCTTTTCAGGATTAAAAGCAAATACCTAGGCTACAACTTAGCAGAAACAACATCCATTGACCAAAACTAAAATCTGACAATTGATTTGAGGAATGAAGGCTTACCTGTTGAGTTCGAGGCTGGACTGCTCCTCCTCCTCAGCTATTCTTGCAACAGGGAATTGGTTTCTAGGGTTTTGCAGAGGGTCGGCCACAATCCTTTTAATATATACTAGGGTTTGATCTGTTAGAGGAGATATGATGAATTTGCTTGGTCTTATCTAAGAATTGGAGAGAGTTATCTCCAAAATTCAAATCGAATTCACTCAGGATCTGAGTATTCAAAGGAAAATTTTGAATTAAGGCTAATTGCACAAAGGTCCCTACCAATTTCCTATATTACCCAACTTGACTCTCTATTTGGTATTTTAAATAAAGGGAGAATAATTTATAAATTATAACAAATAAATGGGACATTAAAGAAGAAAAAAAATTGGTCAAGGGGTTGACAACTCTGCCCCCCTTAAACAAATTTCGTCCTCAAAATTTAAGGAGTCGTGATCTATTAGAAGGATTAGTTTAACAGTTTGATATAGAATCATCTCGAAATACTCGCAAGTCAAAATTGAAACAATGCTACTATTTTAATCTACTGAAAATTTTCGTCATTTGATCCTTGTGGTGTCGCCGCATCTTCCGTGATCATGGCAAAGGCTCGCCCTCCTTTTACGGTTGGTAGTGGTGGGGCACTTGCATTCCTCTTCAAACAATTTTGAGACAAGTGTTAGTTGGATCCACAAGTCCAACGCAACCCTAATCTGTCGCGACAATTTTCTTGAGTGTGGCCTTTTTTCGAGCAATACTGGCAGGTGGGAACATCTTGGACTTGACGTGGGACTGCTTGTGGCTGCTGTTGATGGTGTTGCGCTGAGGTCTTCCCTGAAATGTTGGGACGTTTTGTCGGTGTTGATTGGTTGTTGCCCGCTCCGAATGTATCTCGATTCCTCTTCGGCTTGTGACTCAGTTCTTCTTCTACAGCTTGGGCGACTTCTAGAATCTCCTCGTAAGTGGCGGCTCGACTGGTGGCGATGGCTAGACGAATCTCGTGAGATAGTCCCTTCTTGAATCACCGTGCCTTGTCTTCAGGGGTGCTGACCAAGTTCTCCACGAAGCGGCTGAGGCGAGAAAACTCTAATGTGTACTCGTCGACGGTGTGGTTGCCCTGCTCTAGGTGCTCGAACTGACTCACCAACGCCTCTCGTGCTACGTATGGATAGAATTTCTTCTTGAACAGTCGCTTGAATTCTTCCCAAGTCACGTCTGGAGCAGAAAATTGGGGCTCGCCTTGGTACCACATTCGTACGATGTCGAAAAGCTGTCCACTGGCTGACTCGATCTTCAGATCTTCTGGGACTCGGGCCATCTTTAGGTATCGTTCAACGTTCTCCAACCACTCATCAGCGTAGAGAATCCCCTCAGTCCTATGGAATTCCCTAGGCCGGAGATCCATGAAGTTCTTGGAAGTTCCAGGGCGCTGTCGCGGAGCATCTCTGATCTGAAGAGCCTCCCTCAAAGTTTCGCAGAACATGTTGGCCTGCTGCTGGAAGATCCTGAGGAGTGTGACATTGTCCAGTGCCGATGGCGGAGGCAGAATAGGTGCTGGATATATCATCGGTGGTGGGTGTATGGCAAATGCTGGATATATCGCTGGTGCTGGGTGCATGGCTGGTACTGGACGTGGAACCCCTGACGGTAGGACAGATGCTGGTGGCAGAATGGGTGCTGGTTGTGGAGTCTGTCGAGGAAATTGGGAGGTGGAGGAATGTCGTCTCTACGGAATCTCAAGAATTATGGCTGTGGCGGATTGCCCCCATGAGTAAGCTGGCCTCCTTGTTTTAGCGGTATCATGTACGTGAAAAGGCCTCCTGTAGCCGGCGGAGAGTTCAGTGCAGCGTTGTTCCTATCTTGAG
The DNA here is from genome assembly GCA_029216955.1 of Iris pallida. NCBI lineage: Eukaryota > Viridiplantae > Streptophyta > Magnoliopsida > Asparagales > Iridaceae > Iris > Iris pallida. The sequence continues at coordinate 20,214 of JANAVB010039359.1, read as the reverse complement.
AGTTCATCTTAACTGTAACAAGAGCAAACACTTTAGCCGTTGAAGAATTCCAAACATGATGCAAGTCAAGGATTCAATGAAATCAAGGATTAGAGACCAATAATGAGGCAAGGCATGTAGATGGGATCCTGAGTGTCTAATCTTATTCGCAGGCTCACGTAGGTACAATGACGTAACCGAGGTGATTAACGTAGACCTGCATGGGCCACCAAAGTATGACTTTCAGGTCAAAAAGACTAGCTATAACCCTTACCATAATACCGGTATACTTCCCGACCTCCATTAGAGCCTCAATTTCGACTCAATTCCTTCGATCCAATATATGGTTGTGATCTACTCGAAGCCCACCATGCACATGCCACTAGTGTGCCACCCAATTGAGGTCTCATGTGCTACTTAGACACAAAAGTCACTGAAGGCGCATTTTTGGGCTTTAGGAACCTAGCTAACCAACCTGAATGGCAACTAGCTCAACCACTTGGGTGGAAACCTATTCTAGGATACCCTAATCTAGTAGAAATAGTTTTATCATTGGGATGTTGTCCAGTCAATATAGATTGAAATCCAAGGTTCATCCAACCAACGTTTGATGTCCAATTAGGGAAACCATTAAGACCCAGTAAAACCAATCTATACATACCACCATATTTGGACTATAAAACCAAACTATTTGAAATAGGTCCCTGTATCTATTAAGTAGTGTTTCACTTAACAAAATGCCTAAAATTGGCTTTTGAAAGAAAACAAAAAAAAGTACAAAAGTACAATTTGTTTTTGGGAAGTATTGCTATGGAACTCTGATCTGAGAGCGATCACTTTGTTCCTTGGACCACACGATGATGATGAAGAGAACTGCTTGAAGAAGATGAACAATCGGAAGAACTAAGTCACCAGAAAGGTATCGACACAATGGCACTGATGGCACAGTCGAATGCTTTCCTACTTTTCTTCACTCTGTTCTCGAGAAAAAAGTTGAAGAAATGCTTCTGGGAATATCACTCTGAAAGTATGAGTTTTCTCAGAATCTCCTCCTCTGTATATCTCTCTTGATCTTTTTCTTCTGTTAAAAATAAGTCTATTTATAGACTAGACCCTCTGTGCGTAAAAAGCAACAAAATTGGGTCTCTACGCAAGTAATTGCCACCCACGATTGAAAATCAACCTTTATGTGTGATGACACGTGTCCCATATAGAGTTGTGGTCTCTACGCAATGTGACACGTGTCCCACAACTTCAACAATATGGGGAGAGCACGTACACACGTTCCTCGATAAGTGTGGCATAAATGCCACGTATGCAGATCACATTCTCACATAGCCAGAAAAGATTGGCATAAAAATAACCCAAAACAAGCTTTCTGCGTAAAGTAGCAGACTGGGCGTAAAATAACCCAAAATAGACTTCCTGCGTAAAGTGGCTGAAAAGTAGCATTGAGCGTATAGTTAGCTCAAATAAACTCTACGTACACGAAAGCCTTGTGCATAAAGACTCAAATAACTTTCATGCATAAAGGAAGCGGTCTCTTGAGCGTAAAGTAGCCTATCCGCACGCTAAACGACAAGTGTTGGGTTTAGTGTAAAAAATCTTCTTGGCTTCTGTGCAATGCACTGTCAGAAAATCATTCTGTCAGGGCAGTATCACGCGCATTAAATGCAGTATGGACAGCCTGTCTCTCGCGTAAATGCTGAGAATGGCTCTCGCATAAAGTAGTTAGCGTAAAGTTTAGACTCTGTTTGATCTCTACGTAAAACTTGAATCTGACTCAGTTTGTCTTACGTAAAGCTCTCAACTTCTTTGACTTGGTCTATGAAATTTATATATGCTTCTACAAGACCCCCTTCAAAGTTTTCAAATTATTTTCTAAAATTTGAAATACTTTGAACAGAAGCGTAAAATCCAGGATATCCAACAGTCCGTGTAAAGTTCGGGATACCCAACAGTCAGCTTAGAAGCGTAATATTCGGGATATCCAACAGTCAGCATAATTTTCGGGAATTTGAACCAATTTTCAAAATTCTCTATAAATAGAGCTTTGCGAGTAGAGAGAGAACTTTACTCATCCTTCAATCTTCTTTGCTCTCGTCTTCGAAATCGCAGTCTTCGAAATCCCTATTTTAAACCGATGGCACCAAAGAGCAAGACCTCCGTCGGCGCTAAGAGCAAGAAGCCCGCCGTTGCTGCTTTGTCGACGGCTGACCGAGCAGAGACCACCATTCCAACATCGATGGCGACCCCGAGGCCTAATCCCGCTGTGGCTCTGGCCATGATAGGTAAAACCCTATCTAGTTCGGCCATGGGTTCGTTAGAAAAGAAGAAGAGGAACCGAACAAAACCCTAAATTTCACGCCCATGTTTATACGTGTCAGCGTAAAATAAAACTCACAAAATACGCCCATGTCTATACGTGCCAGCGTAAAAATAGAAAAAATAAAATACGCCCACGTCTATATGTGTCAGCATAAAAATAGAAAAAACAAAATACGCCCACGTCTATACGTGCCAGCGTAAAATGTTAAGCATTAAATACGCCCACGTCTGTACGTGCCAGCGTAAAATATGCAAGTCATCCACGTTCATACGTGTCAGCGTAAAAATGTTAAAAATATGCCCACAGTCATATGTGCCAGCGTAAATACACAAGTGATAAGACTTTGCGTAAAAGTCCATTCTGAAAACAGAGAACTTTTGCACTTAATTTTTTTTTTTTGATCAACTTAACTTCTACGCGTAAGCATAAAGTTTGTATAGTCAAGCCCTCTAATACAGAGTCTTAATTTTTATGCGTAAAATTCACTTGTGTAAAGATCCGTGTGAATAAGTCATCTGCGTAAAATTTAAATTAGATTTTTACTAACTTGATTCTTCTTTTTCTTTTGGCAGTGGACTTGCAAATTCATCCTCTCATAGAGGTATTCGACTCACCAGCAAGTATTATGGGCTCAAACTATTTGGAAAATCTGTCTCATGTTGAATTCCCACAAAGTGACAAGCAGTACCCTGAAGAGAGACAACAACTGATAGCTGCTCAGGGAGACAGAATGCTGCTGTCATTGATGAATAGAGAATTGCTGGTGTCGCTAGATGGCCAGCAATTTTTGAAGCATGCCTGCATGTTTGGGGACGCTATTGATTTCCAATCACAAACGAACCCTAAGAAGGAGGCTTGGGTATTTAAGTTTGAAGAGAGGGCGATGTATCTCCCAGACATGGCAAGGGATTATACCCTATCTTAATTTGTTCACGCCATCCATCTAAGACAGATGCTATGGAACCTGACTCCCAGCAGTCATGGTAGACCAGGCAGAATTATTTTCAAGAGGGACGAGGCCAACCAAATGGGCTACCATACCAGTACTCCCAGTGGTGGTATCATTCCTTTCGCCGGTCTACTGCCTGGATTCACACCAAGCGAAGATTCAGCTTTGATTCAACTAGTGCAGATCCTAATATTCATAAACATGCTTATGAAGGCCTCAGTATTATATCCCCAGGCCCACCCTAGGCTGCCAAGGTGGATGATCCCTTATAATCAGAACTGGATTCAACTTAGTGCTTGGATCATGAAGAACTTCAAAACAGAACTGCAAGCTATTGGACTATATGAAGCAGTAGCCTCCACGAGTCAGGGCATACCAATGAACAATAACCTGTTCTTGGCTTTAATGGAGTTATATATCAGTTCAACAGGGACTTTTGCAACCCCAATAGGTGAAATGGGTTTTGCACTGCATGAGATGCAATTCCTCTCCAAGCTGCCAATGGGTGAAGCTCCATATGAAGAGTACGTTCCCTCCAACCGGGAACTAGCAGAGATCAGGAAGAAAAATCCTCAGTTAGTTGAGGTATACCAAGAATTGATGTGCCATTATCTGACTTGCACCACTATATATGAAAGTGGATCACATTTGGCATACATCAATAAATGGACAACATATCTATTCTACCATAAGAATAGGATATCCAAGGATGATAAAGAGAAATTTCAAGATAACAAGGCTCAACCTATCAACCCTTGTTCAATCATCCCTGCTGATTCAATAAACACTTGGATGGTCACCTATAAGTCTCCGGATAAATATTTGGCCACAAAGGCTGGAGAATTTCCTGCTGGGACTGAAGCATTGAGCTTTCTGAAACATGGCAGTCGAAAGCTCTCAAAAGAAGCCTTGCTAGCGGGCTTTCCTTCCCTGTGGCTGCGAAGATGGGTCGTACCAGGGATTGGCACAGCCGACAGGATTTACCGAAACGTACTATGGCTAGCAGTACGTTTGGTATTCAAAGTCAGAATCAACCTGTTATCGACAATGGTATGTCGGATAAATACAGGTTTACGAGCATTTGGTGATGAATTGATCAATAATGCTCCTCACCGAAAAGATTTCCCTAGGGTGGAGATGCCCTATACTTATTAGATGGGCTGGTTGTTGCATCACAACTGCAGTTTGTTGCCACCAGGCCCTGGAAATGATACGGAGGTATTCCTCCAGAAGTTTAATAAAGCCACGTGGACTGCAACTTCAGTGGCGGACACCCGGACAACACTCAACTATTCCTATGGGTGGAACTTTTTCTGTACAAGACCACCAGTCCTAGCTGACTGTTTCGGCATGCAATTTGAAGATATAGGTGAAGGGTGGACTTCATTACCTGTGCCAGTTTTTAAATGGCTAATGTGCATCAGGCCCTCACATCTGATGTATAGGAATGAAGACAACTGTGCGTTCGAACCGTATCAACCCAGTCGGTTCGCTCGTCAGTTTGGATATGACCAACTTCACGTTGGTAATCCCTCCACCAGCTTCCACCATTATGGAAAATTAGTTGATGGTACAAGGGCATGGAGGTACTTTAGCACTGCATGTACCGGTACTAGATTCCGGGTATCAACTGCTACAAGTACAACTGAGCTACGAATGCTTTATTCGTATGCTCGTTTTTATGCATCCATTCGTTCCTTCGCGAATAACTACAACATGATGGGGAGTCTTTGATGGACAAAGGAAGGAAACATCGAAGAACCAGTTAGGGTACCTTCGGACATACCCGATGATGTTGCTGTTCCAGATGAGTATCTAGAAGTGATCCCTACGGGAATTGGGGAAACAGCTGCAGGACCAATTATCATCACCAAAACTCGGAAGCGGAAATCAAGTGCAGCTGTTACCCTCCAAGAGAAGAAGAAGAAAGTCACTGTTAAAGGGCCTTCCAGACAGAGAGCCGCTACTCCAGAGAGTGAAACTCCTGTCGAGGAGCCTCAAAATATTACATCTTCTTCAGCTCAACCTGGAGAAGGGTCTTCAGCATCCCAGCCCGCAGTATCAACAGAAGTGGTAGGAGTCTTGTCTCCCGGACGCCTCAGTACTTCAATACATCTGACTTCGCCATAAAAGGTGAAAGCTGTTGAAGACACCGCCACGACACATGTTAATGATCTGGAACCCATCCCCTCGGATGAATCGGCTCTTGATTTAGACGATGATGACTGGGATCAAGATTATGACTCACTCTTGGCACGTCCTGCACCTACTCCAGGTAAATATAAATTACAAAATCTATACAAAATTATGTATTATGATTTTGTATATTAACTTATTTTGCTTAATCTTTGTAGGTGTCATCGCTGCAGTAAAGCCTGTGGCTCCTCTTCCTCCTCAAGAAACTATTCAAACAGAGTCTGAAGGAGAGAGTTCTTCATCAAAAGAAGATTCTGCTCAAGAAGAATGTTCCCCATCTACGGAGGTACAACAAGAGCCTGCAGTAGAGGCTCAGCAAGAATTGCCTTCTCATGCTGAAGATGGAGAAGAAGAATTAGCTACAGAAGAACCAGCTGCAGATGAAGAAATAGTTGTAGAAGAACCAACTGCAACTGAAATATTCCCAGAACTTGAAGGGCCTGCAGCCAACGAAGGTGATGAAGATATTGTCAACCCATCAACCGAAATCGAAGATGTAGTAATAACATCCTCAGTTGTTGCTACTGATCCGGCACAAGTTCTTGAGACGACAATATCCGAACTTGAATCAGTCACAACAATCACCATTCCTCCCGCAACAATCACCGCCACCGAAACTCAATTAGTTTCAGCTCCAGAAACGGCTGGAGATATAATCCGTACAAATGTTGAAAATATCTGGACCTCCTGAGGCTCAGTTAGCCTTAGTAGCAACAACAACTATGACTTCCTCTCTGCCTGCAACCAAGGCAACAACAACATTTGCTCCCAGTCTTTAGAAGAGGGATTTAGTAGAGCTCGCTGCCACACCAAGCTCTAATGCAGAAATGAATCTTTTGGTTGAGATTCATACAGAAGCTTTTTATAAAACTCTGGCGGCTTTGATCAAGATGGTCCTGAAGAAGGGCCTAAATTACGAAAGCTTGAAGGCTGTAATCGCTCCCACCATTGGGAACGTTGCTATGTTAAATGATGCCGAGAGAGCAGCAGCTTTGGAGAAAGTGGTAGAAGGACTTGAACAGCCTATTAAAGAATATCTAAGGCTGTCAAGTGAAACCCTTGAAAGTCTCATCCAAACTGAGTATGATGCTTTATCTGCAGAATACATCACTTGGGAGACTATTTTTAAGGAATCTCTCCAGGAATACAGCAGTAAAGTTGCCAAGGAGCGAGCTTTTCTGAACAAAAAAACCCCTTGCAGGAGACACATAGAGAAGCCTATGAAACTTCAAATATAAAAATCTATCAACAAAATGATAGAATTCGTGAAGTTGAGGCAGAGTTGGCTCATTTGAAGGCAGAAAGAGAGCAGATGATTGCAGCTAGAGACCAACATTTGACGCAGAGCTCAATATTGGAAGAGAAGGTTTTTGGTGCTGAAGCTACCATTAAAACACTTGATGATGCCAAAGATAAAATGATAGCTACTTTCGCCGAACTCTCCCATCTCTGTACTTCAGAAGCTCGTCGCACCATAGCTACTACAAATGTATTGAGTTCTCGTGAAAGGCGCTTGGCAGAGTTGCCGAAAATGCTTGAAGATGTATCTGCTCCACCTTAAAAAATAAAAAAATTTGTATTCTTCTTTTTATATCATCAATAAAGAATTTTATATTCTGTCTTTCTTTTTGCTGTAATATTTCAAATCATGCAATGAATGGAACATTTTTTTTCAAATGGTTGTGAGATAGAAAACAGTTATCAGAGGTAATATGGACATGATAAGTCTTCCAAACTCAACAAAGTAGATTATATCTATCCAGAGGTAATGTGGACATGATAGATAATAAATCTTGTTTTTTTAGAGCATACAATACTATCAGAGGTAATATGAACATAATAGATTGTAATGACTCAAAGAAAAATAGATTAATATCTATTCAAAGGTAATGCAGACATGATAGATGTAATAAGGAAAAGAAATAGATTTAATATTTATTCAGAGATAATGTGGACATGATAAATAATAAATCTTTTTCGTTCTATAATCAGATGGTAAGACAAAATCAAAATTCTCTTTTAGGAGAATAAATAGTCAGCTTAACCAAACCTTGATAGCCGGGGAATAAAGAAAAAATTCAAACATAGTATTTTTTCAAGAATTTTCCATTAATTGGCATCATTATCAAATCTCCATTAGGTTTCGATAACCTATAAGCACCATTGGAGAATACTATATCGACTACATAAGGACCTTCCCATTTAGCTTGGAACTTGCCTTTGCTCTTATGAGTCATCACCATCGGTCTTCGGACAGCTAGAACTAGCTCACCGACTTTGAATGCCCTCTCTTTAACTTTACGATTGAAAGCTCGAGATATGCGGGCTTGATATAACTCGATGTGCTGTTGTGCTTGAAGATGCTTCTCGTCTAGACCTTCAAGTTCTTGAAGTCTCAACCGATCATTATTCTCTGTAGTTAGCTCATTAGCAATGGCTATTCTAAGAGATGGAATCTGGATTTCCAGTAGAAGAACAACCTCACATCCGTAAACCAGTAAGAATGGTGTAAAACCAGTAGGAGTTCGGACTGTCGTTCGGTAAGCCCATAAACATTCTCTAAGTTTCTCATTCCAATCAAGTTTATTAGAAAAGACAAACTTTTTGAGAAGTTTAATAATTGTCTTGTTGAAAGCTTCGGCCAAACCATTAGCAGCCGGATTGTAAGCCGTAGAAGCTAAGTTATGGATCCGATTCTTGTCACAGAATCGATAAAACGCCTGACTGGCAAATTATGGTCCATTATCATGGATTATCCTTCGGGGAATCCCGAAATGGTAAATGATATGATGTTTGATGAAACTAACCACATTAGACGTTTTTACTACAACAAGGGAAACTGCTTCCGCCCATTTAGAAAAGTAATCGGTTATAGCCAGGATAAACCGATGCCCTTTTACAGAAGAAGGATTATTTGGACCAATAATATCCATGCCCCAAGCTTCGAAAGACCAAGAAGCTGCTGTAGGATGTAAGAATTCAGAAGGTTGGTAAATAAAGTCAGCATGAATCTGGCATACTTTACACCGTCTGGCATAATCTACAGCGTCTGCTATCATAGAAGGCTAATAATAACCCATTCTTTGAATACGGTCCTGTAGTTTCGGACCTGGTTGATGCACCCCACAAACTCCATCATGAGCTTCACGAAGTGTTTGTTTGGCTTCACTTTCTGAAAGACAACGTAATAAAAGTTCGTCATAAGAACGACGATATAACATATGCAAAGAAGAATCGTAGTAGAATCAAAATGATCGTCTTTTGATTGATGCAACTTCTTTTGGATCTTCAGGTAAAATCCCATGAACCGTATAATCAATAAATGGACTTCTCCAATCCCTTTGCTGAGGATTTGATTCTGTAGTATAACTCTGTTCGATATGCAAATTATTCTTAACACATAATAGATCTCTATCCAACATAATGGTATTTTGTCTTCTAATTGGAACAGCTAAGTCTGCAGCTAAACTAGCAAGAGCGTCAGCTTCTAAATTTTGAGAACGTGGTACGAATTCAATGAAGAATCCTTTGAATGAAAAGACTAATTCGATTACCACTTGATGAGGAATGAGGTCAGGATTTCTGACTTCATATGTCCCTCTGACCTGATTAAAAATCAGTTGAGAGTCTCCATAAGCTTCTAGAAACTCAATGTCCAATTGTTTTGCTACTTGAAGACCAATTAGCAGAGTATTATATTCTGCCACATTATTGGAACATGGTTCATTAAGAGAATAAGCACGGTATATGACCATCTTATCAGGAGAGACCAAGACGATGCCTACTCCTGAGACAATATTACCTTTTGGTCCAACCCGCGATGCTCCATCAAAGTATAGTTGCTAATGTCATCCCTTAAAGTCATGTTGTAATCAACGACTTCATCTAGAATGTCCTCATATAGCTTAGAGGTTTCAGGTATAGGGTGAGCTGCTAAGAAATCAGCTAATGCTTGACCCTTCACTGATTTTTGAGGTACATAGAGCATATCATAAGGAGTAAGCAACATTGTCCAGGTGGCTAACCGGGAGTTAAGAATGCTCGGCTTTCTCATCAATACCCGAATAGGATTTATTCTGGATATGACATGAATAGTTTGTCCCGTTACATAATGTCGCATCTTTTGAATGGCAAAAACCAAGGCTAGACATTCTTTTTCCACAGGGGTATACTTGTGTTCAGCTCCAACTATCATTCGGCTAAGATAATAAATCGCCTGTTTATGACCCTTATCACTTTTCTGTGCTAGAAGAGCACCAAGAGAATGATCTAAGGTTCGAACATATAGCAAAAATGGTCTTCCTACTACTGGAGGTACCAGAACAAGTGGATTTGTAAGGTATTGCTTGATGCCATTGAAGGCTTTTTGACATGCTTCATCCCAAACAAATGATACACCTTTCTTTAATAGACGAGAGAAAGGTTGTCATCTCCCAGAAAGATTGGATATAAATCTCCTGATATAAGCAATACGACCTTGAAAGCCACGAAGTTCTTTCAGATTACGTGAAGGACGCATTTCAAGAATTGCTTTGATCTTATCAGGATCAACATGGAAATCTTGAAAAGTAATGACAAATCCTAAAAACTTGCTACTGGAAACCCCTAAGAAAGACTTAGTAGGGTTCATCTTTAATTGATGTCGATGCATCAACTCAAATACTGCCTTCAAGTCTTGAATGTGATCATCTTTTAATCGACTTTTGACAGCAATATCATCCACATAACATTCAACTATTTTCCGCAGATATTCTTGAAAGATATTGCTCATGGCCCGTTGATACGTAGCACCGGTATTTTTCAGACCAAATGGCATAACCGTATAACAGTAAACTCCATGGGGGTGTACAGAAAGCGGTATGCTTTTCATCTCCTGGATGCATCTTAATTTGATTGTATCCTAAAAATCCGTCCATGAAAGACATGCGTTCAAAACCTGTCACGACCCGGTCCCAATTTGTTGGGTCGAATCGGATCATGCCCAGCCTGCACCGTTGTGAGACGACGACAGTAAGCTGTATCCAAATGCAGGTAATCACAACAACACAATCTATTTTGTCACAACATCTGAATTTCGAATATTTAAAATAAACTTTGTCCAACAAAATACAACTGAAACAAAACTGAATAAACTGTCTTTTATTTAACAAAAAGATAAAACATCCCCTAGAGATTAGGCTCATCAGCCCCAAGATCAACATCGTCCACGTGGAATGCTGGAAGCACAGCAGGGTAGAGCTCAGGGTCGTAGTAACTACTAATCAGTAGCTCTGCATCATCAAAAGAACCTAAAAATGTTGTCTCCAATCAGGAGGGAGCAAAGAACAATTCATGATAATCCAACAATTGAAATAATAATAGAGTTATGCACTTTTAAATAATTTGAAATAAATAGTTCTCCAGCAGTTAAAACATTGTGATGTGAATAGGCAATGAATATGACCGGATTGGGTTGTACAGTTGTATCCTATTGATACGATATGGCTTATCCCCGTGTGTATGAGGGATAAGCTAACACAGTCAGTATACTACTTTGTATATGGTCATACTCATTACACTACTCCCCCAATACCCAACAGTCAATCAGTCAATGCTCTCAGAGAGAGTTCTGTGTTGTATCGTGGTTTAAACTTGCAATAAAACGATTACTAAATAATTGGTAAACTAACACAGATTGTACTTGCCTTGATTATAACTGGATTCGATGTTGGTTCCAGGATGATGCTAGTACAGTCCTCGAAACCCTACAATTGAGAATTCCTGACTTAGCACCAATATTCAATCCATATCTAGGTATGCTATTTACAATCTCTAGAATTTGTCCTAGTCCGATTTTAGATTACAAACTCTACCAGAACACGCTTATCGATGTGAGTTACTAACTGAAGAAAAGTCAATTTAACTTTTTATTGGGAAAAAAATCGTATTTTTCAATTATTTGGCAAAACTTTGTATTTCATTATATTATATTTAAAAATAATATTTTTCTTTAAATGAGAAAAACGTGAAATTTGTTTAAATAATAAACTTATAATTTTCTTAATTTATTTAATATGAGAAAATAATATTGATTTTCTATAAAATAATTATTTTACTATTTTTACGTGTTTACGCCAACCACAAACCAGAAAAGAATAAAACTACACTAACTTATTACAAAACCACAGAAAGTAATAAAAGCTGGGCTTATGTCCTTTACAGACTTTTTTACAAAAATTAAAATAAGATAAAAATTTGTTAGCTCTGAAAAATGTCTTGCACTAATAAATACTGAAAACAAAACTAATTAAATTAAATTAAAATTTATTAAGAGCCTCAGACTTGGTCCAATCGTCATAATATAGCTAATGCCTCAACGTCCGGAACAATGCCGGTTTCGTTTGCATTTCACTAAGGGCCCATTGACCGATATGGTAGTCGCCCAAAAACCACTTTAAAAATATTTCCGAAATCTGATTTAAAAATATTCCTTTATAAATTTTATAAAAATGTTGGCAGCATTCCCTCTATTTTCGGGATAACCCAAAACTGGAAAAATATGCCACAATACCAAGTAAATATCCCCAAACCATGGAATAACCCAAAAATAATATCGAACTCCACAGTATGTTTCCGAAGATTACTCAGACAAACTGAGAATTCACCGAAACGAACTAACAGAAAGATTAACTCCCAAAACCAACAGAACTAAATCCGAAGATTAAACTCTCAAGTCCAACAGAACCAATTTAATTCTCAGAACCAAACCAAAACAAAGCTATCGAGAAAATCATAGAGCTAACTCGGAAGTTCCGAGTTGCCCCAGGAAAGAAAACCACAGAACCTATCATTCTCAAAATGAAACCAACCACAGAAAATATCAAACGAACTTCGGAATTTCCGAATTCGAATCGTCTAACCGAATCCCGTAATGGGATAGTGGACCAAATCATCACCGACTACGGAACGGAAACGGGAAAAAGCAATTATACCTGGGGTTGCTCGGCTAGAGCTCTCAGATGTTAATATTAGAGAAAAAGAACACACAGACAGCGTCTCGGGCTCGGGTCAGCGCCTCGCTGGGGTACGACTGTGCGTACAACACACGAGCACCGGAACGACAGCGGCGAGGTGCCGTGGAGTAGCACCGGCGGACGGGAAGGTCGCGCGGGAAGGCACCGGGCTGCTGGCGAGCAGGGCAGGGACGGGCGGCCTAGCGGTGGCGTCGGGGAAGGGTCGGTCGGTGTCGGGGTGGCGGAGCTCCGGGCTAGGGCACAAAATTGGGGAAATAGTTTTTGGAGTTGGTGATGGAAATGGGAATGAAGGAGGGGTTAATATAGGAAAAGGGGTGAGTTGGGAGTTATGGGAAAGGGGAGGGCAAGAGGTGGCCGACAGTTTTGTCGGGGGAGATGATGGGTTTAACGCTCGGAAAGAAGGAAAAAGGGTCGGCTCGGTTACGGAATGAGAGAGAGAGAGAGAGCTAGAGTTTAATGACTCTTTAAGATAGAGTTTAAAGAATGGAAAGATTATATTCCATTAATGAAAAAAAGTTGCTGTGTAACCGAGTGAGAAAAGAGAGTGATTTCCATTAGAAAATATTTATATAATTAATTAACTTAGAATTTTATACGAAACCGATTTTGGTTTCGGAAATAAGAACGGGTCTGGGTTCGGAATAAAACCAAAAATCTAATTATTTTATTTTGAAAATACTTTTCATAAATTTACTAATTAATTAATAATAATATTATTTTAGCAAAATTTTATTTAATAACGTAATTATAATTTTAAATATGCAATCTAAATTTTACGGGTTTCATAACCTTTCCTCCTTAGAAAATTTCGTCCTCAAAATTTAAAGGATAGGGTTAAGAATTACCTCAGGTCTCAAATAAATATGGATACTGCTCCTGCATCTCGTCTTCTCGTTCCCAGATAGACTCGCCTGGGGAATTGTGTCACCACATAACTCTGACTATGGGCGTCACAGAGTTCCTGGTCTTTTTCTCACCTCTGTTTAAAATCGCCACTGGCTTCTCTGGCACTGTGAGGCTTGGTTCAATCTTCAGCTCCGAATGGTCCAAAATGTGATTCGGATCCGGAATATAGCGTCTGAGCTGTGAAACGTGGAAAACATTGTGCACGCCTTCAAGATTAGCTGGTAGAGCTAATCGGTACGCTACTTCTCCAATTCGGCTCAAAACTTCGAATGGGCCGATGTACCTGGGGCTTAGCTTTCCTACTCTGCCAAATCTGATAGTTCCTCGGATAGGGAATATCTTCACAAACACACTGTCTCCTTCTTCGAACTCTAATGGTCGACGACTGCTATCAGCCCAATGCTTCTGCCTGTCCTGGGCAATCCTGAGCTTGTCTCTGATCACCTTTACCTTCTCTGCTGCATCTGTCACCATCTCAGGTCCAAGTAATACTCTTTCTCCTACATCATCCCAAGCAAGTGGAGTGCGGCAACGACGTCCATAAAGAGCTTCAAATGGTGTCATACCGATGCTAGCTTAGTAGCTGTTATTGTAAGAGAACTCTACCAAGTGCAAATGGTCTTCCTAAGACCCTCTAAATTCTAAGACGCAAGATCTCAGCATATATTCTAGCGTCTGGATGGTCCTCTCTGATTGTCCTTCAGTTTGGTGATGATAGGCAGTGCTGAACTTCAATTGTTTTCCCAAGCTGTCATATAAACTCTTCCAAAAGTGTGAGGTAAATCTAGTGTCTCAATCAGATATAATACTTACGGGTACTCCATGAATCCGGTAGATGTACCGCATGTACAGTGCCGCCAACTTCTCGGTGGATAAATCAACCTTGAAGGGGATAAAGTGAGCTGACTTAGTCAGTCGGTCCATAATAACCCAAATGGCGTCCTTCCCTCCTTGGTATCGAGGCAATCCTGACACAAAGTCTATTGTTATATGCTCCTACTTCCACTCCGGAATGTCCAGCGGCTGTAGAAGTCCTGCAGGTCTCTGTCTGTTAGCCTTCACTTGTTGACAAATCAAGCATCTAGCCACAAATTTGGATACATCCTTCTTCATTCCATACCACCAATAATGGTACGCATATCCCGATACATCTTGTTAGCTCCAGGATGTATGGAATACTGTGACTGGTGCGCTTCTTGTATCAGCTCAATCCTCAAATTGCCAGATGGTACACACAGTCTCGTACCATTCTTCAATGCTCCGTTACTGGCAGTAGAGAATCCTTCAAGTGTTCCTGCCAGTACTTGATCTCTGAGTTTGCAAAGCGTCTCGTCTTGGAATTGTGTCTCCTTAACTTTGTCCATCAGACTTGAACGCAATTGCAACTGCACCATGGTTGAGTCAGCTCCAGGTATAATAGCTTCTAGCCCCAGTTCCTTCATCTTTCCCTCAGGCAGTACAATTTCCAGACCAAGCTTCTCTATGTCCTCCAACAAGTGCTGCTCCTTAGTTAAGAACATCGCCACTGGGTATCGACTAAGTGCATCTACAACCACATTAGCCTTACCCGGGTGGTACTGCAAGTCGATGTCAAAATTCTTCATCAGCTCCAGCCATCTTCTTTGTCGCATGTTCAACTCCTTCTGAGTGAAAACATATTTCAGACTTTTGTGGTCTGTAAATATTTCCACTCTCTCTCCATAGAGATAATGCTTCCATAGCTTCAAAGCAAAGACGACTGCAACAAGCTCCAGATCATATGTGGGATAGTTCTTCTCATGAGTCCGTAATTGCCTAGATGCGTAAGCAATCACTTTTCCATGTTGTTGAAGAACGCAACCCAGTCCTTTTCCAGAGACATTACTGTATATTGAGAAACCTCCGGCACCTGCGGGTAGCGCAAGTATCGGTGCTGTTGTAAGTCTCTTCTTTAGTTCCTCAAACGATGCCTGGCAAGCTTCCGTCCAGATGAACTCTTCATTCTTCCGAGTGAGCTTCGTCATCGGTTCAGCAATCTTGGCGAAATCTTTCACAAACTTCCGGTAGTAGCCAGCCAAGCCCAAAAAACTTCTGATTTTAGCAACTGAGCTTGGGGTAGACCACTTCTCAACAACAGCTATCTTCTTAGGATCCACCGAAATTCCTCCTCCTGTGACAACATGGCCAAGAAAATCTACTTTGTCTAGAAAGAATTCACATTTGGATAGCTTACCATATAGCTTCTCCTTCCTCAAAGTTCCCAGAACTTTTCTGAGGTGCTCTTCATGCTCCTCTTCAGTCTTCGAGTAGATCAGAATGTCATCGATGAAGACCACAACAAACTGATCTAGGTATTCATGGAAAACCTTATTCATAAGGTTCATGAATACAGCAGAAGCATTTGTCAGTCCAAACGATATGATCAAGAATTTAAACTGCCCATACTTGGTGTTGAACGCCATCTTGGAATATCTTCCTTCTTGACCCTGATTTGATGGTAACCAGATCTGAGGTCAATCTTCGAAAATACCTTAGCTCCACTCAGTTGATTAAACAGGTCATCAATCCGGGGCAGAGGGTACTTGTTTTTGATGGTGAGGTTGTTCAGCGCCCGGTAGTCAATGCACATCCGCACTGTTCCGTCCTTCTTGGGCACAAATAAGACAGGTGCTCCCCAGGATGAAGCTCCATCTCGAATAAATCCCAAAGCCTTCAGTTCATTGATCTGATCCTTTATCTCCTTTGCCTCCTTCGGGTTGACTCTGTAGCATCCCTTAGAAATAGGAGAAGAGCCGGGGACTAGGTCAATGGTGAACTCTATGTCTCGATCTGGGGGTAACCCGGGAAGACTATCAGGGAAGACGTCCATAAATTCTGCTATGATAGGATGGGGAGGTCCGGGTTCTTCTATGATAGAGGTGTAGGTAACACACTTCATATCCTCCGGAGTTCGAGAGATTTCAAACTCCGGCTTTCCAGGTGGGCTGAAGACTACACATCCTCTGTGACAATCTATCAGCGCATGCTACTTACTCAACCAGTCCATCCCTAGGAATACATCATAGTTGGGTAAGGGCATCACAAGCAAATGTGCTATGAACTGGTGACCTGATATATTTATGGGACAGTTACAGGTCTCCGTGATGGATAGGGGTCCACCACCGGTCATAACCCTACATATTTTCTTGCTAAAACCCGTAACTATGTGGTGTACAGAGATGAATTTTGTTGCTATGAAACTGTGTGATGCACCTGAATCAAATAAAGCTAGGGTAGGATAGGAATGCACATAAATGAAACCTGTTATACATCCGTAGTTGGTTCCTGCTCTGGCTCCGCCTCATCTGCTGCTAGGGCAAAAGCTCGCCCAGTCTTCTATTGATGCTGCCCAAACTGTTGTTGTTGAGTGGGTAGAGGACCTTTCTGTTGGGTTGCTCCAGTCCGGTGGATCGACGAGAGGAAGTCCTTCACTTTGTGGGTTGCAGACCCACAGACTAGACAGTGTCCTAGTCTCTTCCTGTATATGTTCGACTGATGTCCCGGCCTCTTACAAAAATCACAAACAGGGATCTGCCTCTGAGGTGCTCTATCATTGTTTCTCGTCTGCTGGTGGTACGAAAGACTGTTGTTGTTGTTGTTGTTGGGATTCTTCTGATTATTCTGGAAGTTGTTAGTTCCAGGATAATCCCTCTTTGAGCGAGCGGGTTGACTCTTCTCTATATCCTGAGCTCGCTCCAGGATCCTTTCATAAGTCTTAGCACCGCCTGAGATCACATGGGTACGGATCTCTTCTCTCAGCCCATATTTGAACCTTTCAACACGATCATCAGGGCCAGCTACCAAGTTCTTGGCAAAACGGCTGAGTTGGCTGAATTCTGCCACATATTCTCCAACAGTCATATTTCCTTGCTTCAGGTTCTGAAATTGCCTCTCTATCTCCCGTAACTCTGATGTTGGGAAGAACTTCCTCTGGAACAACCTCTTGAAGGTGTTCCAGTCAAGCTGCTTATCCTGGAGTCGGGGTTCATTCCGATACCAGGTGCTTGCTACATTTTGCAGTTGGAGTCCTACTGCTTCGGCCTTGAGGTCTTCTGGAAGTCGAGCGACGCTTAGGAGACGCTCCATGCTGTCGAGCCATTCGTTGGCATAGACGATTCCCTCGGTTCCCTTGAAGGGTCGAGGGTTCTGCTTCTTGAAACTCTCAATATCGCCCACCTTAGCAATATGATCCCCATTAATTTAAATGGCCTTAATGTTTCATAAATTAATCCCTTAGATTTATGTTTACCTTGGCAGGCCTTGGTTCAAGTTGAGCTGCTTCTCCTCTCCCTAGAGCAGTCATAGCCACGTTATGAGCATTCTCCATGCTTTCCCTCATAATCGCAGTTTGCTCTTGATGAGCTTCCGTTTGAGCTCTCTGGGCTTCTAGTACTCCTCGTAGCAGACCTACGAGGTCGGTGGGGTCCACAGGCACCGGTGGGGCAGCTGGAGTGGGTACTTCCACAGGGGGCTGCAGCTCAGTCTGGGAAGACGATGGATCCGCCGTTGTAGCAGCATACATCCTACGGGGTGCATTATGGGGACGGTCGGTCAGCTGATGGGGTGTAATACCATAACTTGGTTGAGGAGGTGGGGTATGATTGGGTGATGACATCCCATCGCCAGCAGGATTTGTGGCCATATTCTGGAAGGTTTATGATTATAAGCAAGGTAGTCTACCAGTCTATAACAAACAAAAAAAATATATTTATTTATAATATATTTTGGTCCTATGTTGTGACAAATTAATGTTCTAGTGTTCTAAATGCTTCTAGATATATTTTCCTAAGTTGTTGATCTGACCGGCATGGGCCACCACTAAAAACATGTCACGATCCGGTCCCAATTTGTTGGGTCGAATCGGATCATGCCTAGCCTGCACCGTTGTGAGACGGCGGCAGTAAGCTATATCCAAATGCAGGTAATCACAACAACATAATCTATTTTGTCACAACATCTGAATTTTGAATATTTAAAATAAACTTTGTCCAACAAAATACAACTGAAATAAAACTGAATAAACTGTCTTTTATTTAACAAAAAGATAAAACATCCCCTAGAGATTAGGCTCATCAGCTCCAAGATCAACATCGTCCACGTGGAATGCTGGAAGCACAGCAGGGTAGAGCTCAGGGTCGTAGTAACTACTAATTAGTAGCTCTGCATCATCAAAAGAACCTAAAAAATGTTGTCTCCAGTCAGGAGGGAGCAAAGTACAATTCATGATAATCCAACAATTGAAATAATAATAGAGTTATGCATTTTTAAACAATTTGAAATAAATAGCTCTCCAGCAGTTAAAATATTGTGATGTGAATAGGCAATAAATATGACCGGATTGGGTTGTACAGTTGTATCCTATTGATATAATATGGCTTATCCTCGTGTGTATGAGGGGTAAGCTAACACAATCAGTATACTACTTTGGATGTGGTCATACTCATTACACTACTCCCCCAGTACCCAACAGTCAATCAGTCAATGCTCTCAGAGAGAGTTCCGTGTTGCATCATGGTTTTAAACTTGCAAGAAAACGATTACTAAATAATTGTTAAACTAACACAAATTGTACTTGCCTTAATTATAACTGGATTCGATGTTGGTTCCAGGATGATGCTAGTACAGTCCTCGAAACCCTACAATTGAGAATTCCTGACTTAGTACCTATATTCAATCCATATCTAGGTATGCAAGTTACAATCTCTAGAATTTGTCCTAGTCCAGTTTTAGATTACAAACTCTACCAGAACACGCTTATCGATGTGAGTTACTAACTGAAGAAAGTCAATTTAACTTTTTATTGGGAAAAAATTATATTTTTTAATTATTTAGCAAAACTTTATATTTCATTATATTATATTTAAAAATAATATTTTTCTTTAAATGAGAAAAACGTAAAATTTGTTTAAATAATAAACTTGTAATTTTCCTAATTTATTTAATATGAAAAATAATATTGATTATCTATAAAATAATTATTTTACTATTTTTACGTGTTTACGCCAACCACAAACCAGAAAAGAATAAACTACACTAACTTATTGCAAAACCACATGTATTGTCTATCATGATATCGGTAATCGGAAGTGAAAATTCATCTTTAGGACAAGCTGCATTAAGATCTCGAAAACCTATACAAACTCGGACTTTTCCATTCTTCTTCATGACAAGTACAATGTTGGCAACCCAGTCTGGGTGTTGTTCTTCACGAACAAAGCCACATGTGATCAGCTTTTTGACTTCTGCTTCAATTGCATCCATCATATCTGGTCGAAAATGCCGCTGTTGTGTTTTACAGGTTTGGCATTAGGAAGAATATTGAGTTTATGAGTAGCTACTTTAGGATCCAGACCCGGCATATCCTCATAACTCCTTGCAAAGATATCAATATATTCTTTAATCAGCTTTATCAACTCTTCTTTTTCATCTTCAGAAAGGTTTTTACTGATGAATATTGGCTTAGAATAGTTTCGTCTCCAACATCAATCTGGACAATTTCATCTTCTGTAGGTGGCTGTCGCTGTTCAAAACGAAGCTCCCATTGAGTGTCCATTTGTTGTGCCAAAGGGTCATTTTCAAATAGTTCAGATTCACCATCAGTTTGAACCATATTGACTGAAAAGATGTGCTCAGATTCAACATACTGGTTTCCTTCAGAATCTAAGGATTGTAAAGAACTAGAAGAAAATTTGTCTTCCATATCTTCGTTAAACATATGGGATGTATCAGATTTAATGAACTGGATTTCTTCAGAATCTGAGGATTGTGAAGAACTGGAAGAAAATTCTTCTTGTATATCTTCATTAAACATGTGGGATGGATCG